>PITA01017571.1:0-42937 GCA_004023965.1 Spilogale gracilis | reverse complement strand
GTTGCCTCTTTGTTTTGTTGATTGTTTCCTTTGCTGTACAGAAGCTTTTTATTTTGATGAAGTCCCAGAAGTTCATTTTCACTTTTGTCTCCTTTGCCTTTGGAGACGTGTCTTGAAAGAAGTTGCTGTGGCCGATGTCAAAGAGGTTACTGCCTATGTTCTCTTCCAGGATTTTGATGGATTCCTGCCTCACGTTGAGATCTTTCATCCATTTCAAGTGTGCCTTTGTGTGTGGTGTAAGCGAATGGTCTAGTTTCATTCTTCTATATGTAGCTGTCCAATTTTCCCAGCACCATTTATTGAAGAGACGGTCCTTTCTCCACTGGATATTTTTTCCTGCTTTGTCAAAGATGATTTGACCATAGATTTGTGGGTCCATATGTGGGCTCTCCACTCTGTTCCATTGGTCTGTTTCTCTGTTTTTGTGCCAGTACCGTGCTGTCTTGGTAATCACGGCTTTGTAATAAAGCCTGAAGTCAGGTAATGAGATGCCCCCAGCTTTGCTTTTCTTCTTCAGCAATTCCTTAGCGATTTGGGGTCTTTTTTGGTTCCATATAAATTTTAGGATTGTTTGTTCTAATGTTTTGAAGAATGTTGGTGGAACACGTGTTTTTTTTCTAAAGAGCAGGAAGGGTTTGTTTTTCGTGCTGAAAAACAGAGGTAGTAGTTGAAGGAACAATTATACTGTTTAATTAATGTTGTTTCCCAAAACATAAATATTTAATTTTTTCTTTCTTTTTTTTTTAAAGATTTTATTTATTTATTTATTTGACAGAGAGAGAGAGAGACATCTGGGGAGGGAACATAAGAAGGGGGAGTGTGAGAGGGAGAAGCAGGCTTCCTGCTGAGCAGGGAGTCCGATGCAGGGCTCGATCCCAGGACTCTAGGATCATGACCTGAGCTGAAGACAGACACTTAACGACTGAGCTGCCCCCCCCCATTTTTTTCTACGTTACTTTTCGTGCAGACACATTTTAACTTGTTTATACACTGTTGCATTAGTTGATCTGTATTAGATTCTATATTTCCCAAGGCAGCCCATTTTCATTTTTTCTGCTCTATTTCTGTTCTCATTTGAAATGTGTCCTTTTGGTTCGTTGAGTATTAACAAACCCTTAATGTTAAAGTTTTACTTAAATGGTATCTGTCACATGTTCTACACTTGGATAATTAGATAGAATTCCCACACCAACCAAGCATAGAAGAAACCAACAAAAACAAAACTCCAGCAACCTTCATGAGTGCAAACGTATGCACGCATTTTAGTGCACATGCGCACACACATACCCACCACCTGCCTTTGGCCTTAAGATTAGCCATTTCATTTTACTTTTTGCCCATTAGGACATAATCTTTCACTCTGTTCTGAATCCTGCTCTCACCTGGAGTCTAACTTATTTTATTTTATTTCCTCAACCTGTTACCCGCTCTTGGCAGGAACTTCTAGATATACAAGAGATGCCAGGAAGAAATAGATTAAGGAGCAGTGAATGAAGTGTGTGGACTCCACTTTCCCCAGCTCCTTAGTCTCCTCTATCTCCTGAGATAATGTTTTCTCACTGGAGACAGCAATGGGGGACAGGCTGATACCTGTAATATCCTTAGCTGTCAAATATTTATTTAAAAAAAGACAGTGAGTGTCACGGGATTCCAAGCACATGATTATGAATGGATATGTGTATTTTGTAATACAAAGTAGATGTTGTCCTTTAACTATGTTTTATTTTAGGATACATGAAATACCACTCTCTAAAGGAAACTGAAATTGTTTCAGTCACTTCACACCTTTGCAGTACTAAACCAAATCCTTATGATGAGCTTGATAACTCTTCAGTAATTAAGACTACTGGTTTGGGGGGGGGGGTTATGTTTGTTTTTGCTTTTGAGAGTGTGAGTTTATCTGAAGACCAAAAAATGAAAAACTTGAAAAACTGTATGAAGCAAGTCTTTACATTTGACCTCACTGGTAGAAAATGAAACTGAGGAAGAATTTCTGTTTACTTTGGTGTATGGCATATTCCATTCCTGTTCTTCATAAAATCCACCATACTTCTTTATTGAAAGTTCCTACATTTGTTTCAGATCACCTGATTCTATTGTGGCGGCTTTACATGTAATTTATTATTATTATTTTTATTATTGTTATTATTATTGTATTCTTTGCCTTTTAAGGAAAGACCAGGTTAAAAGATAAAAACTGTTGATTCTACTTATGTAATTTGCAGAATTTCTTTGGCCCTGAATTTATGAAGATGACGATTGAACCATTTATATCTTTGGATTTACCACGGTCTATCCTTGTAAGTAATAAAACCAGTTTGTGTTACTCTTAGAAAATAATTTCAGTAATGACTTTTTTTTTTAAAAAAAGCAGTTAAAATTCTTATAATGTTTACTTTAATAGAGGTCATTCATTTTTTTTTTAATCGTAGGCCAAGAAAGGGAAGAATGAAGATAACCGAAGAAAAGTAAACATAATGCTTCTGAGTGGGCAGAGACTAGAACTGACTTGTGATACCAAAACTATATGTAAAGATGTGTTTGATATGGTTGTGGCCCACATTGGCTTAGTGGAACATCATTTGTTTGCTTTAGCTACCCTCAAAGGTACCAAAATATTTTAAGTTCAGGGTGCAGTGTGGAAACTTGGCAACAAGCTGACTTCCATACCTGCTATTGCCCAACTTGTTTTGGGAAATGTGAACTACGTGAACATGTCAGCGTTGAGAAGTGGGAGTTAGGAACTCCCTTCTCCTAATTAGGTTCATTGTTTTAATAGCTGTGTCTTTTAGCGTCTTCTCTATCTGACCTTGTAGATTTTTCTTTAGCTCAGTATACTAAAGTGGATCTTAATTATATTTTGTGGACCATTATATGTGTCAATTGCCTACATATATACTCTAGAAATTAGTATCCTGCTAATGTGAATTAAAATATATACCAGGATCCTATTTCTGAATCTCCATATCAGCTTCTTTAGCCTACTACCCTAAAAACATACAGTGTTGGGTTTTTTTTTTTAATGTTTTCACTTCATGACAGCAAATACATCATTCTATGTATTATTTAGGTTTTATGTGCACTGAACTTTGTGACATTCCCCGTGGTCTCAGAGCATAGCTTCAGTAGAAATCACTCCTATTTATCAGTTAGAATTTCCATAGGTCCTTCCTGCTTTGGAGTTGGGCTTTAATAAATCATTATATTTATAAATTACTCTTAAATATTTCAGTTTCCTATTTACCTCAAAATTTAACTTAGCTTAGACAACAGAGTACCATAAATTGCAGTTGAGTATCAAATTATCTTAAAACTCTTCAAGATTAAGATAATGTCTTTATCACAAAAGAAATGTTTCCTTCAATTTAGGTTATTGACTTCTTGTTTCTTAAAAATTAATAATTCACTTTGTAGGGTCATCCAGTAAACATTCCATTAGTGCCTACTAATGTTCTGTCACTTTACTAGTTTTTAACTAGTAAATGGTAAACCAGGTAATACCAGTCATACAAATAATTAATCACAGTTTCTGTGTATAATACACCTAATTTCTTGAACACTCTGGATAAGTCAGATTTTATTGAATAAACTTTTATTTGGAGTCAATAATATTTAGATGGATTTACAAAATGCAAAAAATCAAGTGATGAGTATTTTTTCTCGTAGGTTTCAGTTTGAAGCTCAATAATAATAAATAATAACAAAGATTTATTGAAGGCTTACTATATGCCACATGCTTTACCAAGTGTTTTGTATGCCTTAGGTCATTTGATCCCTACAATAATACAATAAGGCAGATTTAGCACTATCCTGATTTTATTTTATTTTTTTACTATCCTGATTTTACAGACAAGAAAATTGATGTCTAGAAAGGCTAAATAATTTATTCAGTGTCACACAGAGAGTAAATGATGTGGTGGAGTTGAATCCAGTTTTGTCTGCCTTTAGAATCCTCAGTCTTAAAAGACTCAGGCGTATCATATTGTCCCCAACTGTATGCAGTTGCCCTCAGCATTCCCTGCCATACTTCTTAACAATCTTATTTTATTCTTATGTGGAACTATTTTGTGCAAGTCTGACCCCCTCGCCCCCAAAAAACCCCACAAAGGAATTAGAAGAAAACACTGAAGTATTTTTATCTGAATTTTTTCTAATTCTGTTTTAGATAATGAATATTTCTTTGTTGAGCCTGATTTAAAATTAACCAAAGTGGCCCCGGAGGGATGGAAGGAGGAACCAAAGAAAAAGAGCAAAGCCGCTGTTAATTTTACTTTGTTTTTCCGAATTAAATTTTTCATGGATGATGTCAGTCTAATACAGTGAGTATACAAGTTTCTATTTTTTGGTCTTTTGACTCTTTAGTTTACTGATACTGAATTATTTGAATATGATCAATGAAAATGTCTTTCTATCATAAAAGAAATACTGCTTTCAAAATGGTTTATTAAATTCTTGTGCCTTAAAAGTTAAATAATAAGCCATCTTAGCAATTCAACTTTGATTTATATGCCAATAATAAAAATCTCTCCAGATTCAAGATAAAGCATAGATGTTCAGTGTGCATTTATTTTTCTAGACATACCCTGACCTGTCATCAGTATTATCTTCAACTGCGAAAGGATATCTTGGAGGAGAGGATGCACTGTGATGATGAGACTTCTTTCTTGCTGGCCTCCTTGGCTCTCCAAGCTGAATATGGAGATTATCAACCAGAGGTAAGATTTGGGTTTTTTCTCTAGGGCCACTTTTATATTGATATTTTTATCCTCAGCATAACTAAAAACTGAACCTAGTTGATGTGTTTGCTATTTAGATCTGGAGTTGTTGTTTTTAAGATTTATTTATTTGAGATAGAGAGAGAGAAAGTGGGAGGGGCAGAGAGATCAAGAGAGAATATCAAGCAGACTCCGTGCTGAGCATGGAGCCTGACACAGTGTTGCAGTCCCACAACCCTGAGGTCATGACCCGTGCTGAAATCAAGAGTCAGATGCTCAACCAACTGCACCACCGAGGTGCCCCAAGATCTGGAGATTTATAAGGCTAGTTTGGTACGGTAGAGTGACCAGGTTCCCCACGTACATTGGTATATAAAAATCATACAATGTAGCTTTCTCTCTGTCTTTCTCTCTCTCTTTTTTTTCTTGTGTAAAATTTCTTATTTCACAATTTCAGGATATCTAGCATTTACCCTTCCTTCTCCCAATTTCTAATTAATGGAAGCTAGGCACAAGGGTTACCAGCCAAATCTGGATCCAAGTGGTCTTCTCCCTTTCACATGGATCCATGCTGTGATGGCTGAGAACCTAGCAGAGTTCACTGTACAGAGAACAGATGTTTGAGTCCAATTGTTCCTGAAAAAAAGTGGATCTAAGAGGAAGCAAGGGGCAAGAGTCAGTTTACTTGGGTAGCATCCTTCACAACATTAACCCTAACTGTGGTGACATTTGGCCCTTATTGTCTGTCTCTCTAAGTTTGCTAATCAGTTCAATCATTTTACCTCACTGAGTAAAAGAGAAAGAATGATCCATTTCCTCTAAAACTCACTCCTCAGGGAGAAGTCTAAATGAAAGTGTCGTACCTCTTGGTTGAGGCAAGAACTTTAAGATAGAAGGAAGAGGGCAAACGTAATTGCTTCTAAAAATATTCTCTTTTCTAGGTTCATGGTATGCCTTATTTTAGACTGGAGCATTATTTGCCTCCCAGAGTGATGGAGAAACTTGATTTATCCTATGTTAAAGAAGAGTTACCAAAATTGCATAATACCTATGTGGGAGCTTCTGAAAAAGAGACAGAGTTAGAATTTTTAAAGGTAAGCATGCAAGATTACAAATAATAAACTTTGTATCTTTCTCAAAGTTAATAAGAAATGTTGGAGAACATGTGTATCTGAAAGCTCAAGTGCCAATTACTGATTGTGTGCATTACCTCATCTTACTTATTCCTGACTAAAACCATGGTATTTTAATTCTCTTTGAAAGAGAGTACTAAAGCTCAAAGAGCAAATGTAATAGTCCCAAAGTCAATGGCTGGTATGTGGGGCAAAACCAATTCGAACCCATATCTGTATGGCTATGGATTCTCTGCTTTATTCAGTTCCACACTCAAGATGTGGGTTTATAAATTATAAATATATCAAGATACATTGTAAAGAAGTAACAACTGAATTTTTTGCCTGGATATAAGAAAGGAGGTCATATGGATTCTAGAATTATTTTGCTTTGTTTTTTCTTAAAAGGCTTAAAATGGGGGCACCTGGGTGACTCAGTTGGTTAAGCAACTGCCTTCGGCTCAGGTCATGGTCCCGGAGACCTGGGATCGAACCCCACATCAGGCTCCCTGCTCCGCGGGAAGCCTGCTTCTCCCTCTCTCACTCCCCCTGCTTGTGTTCCCTCTCTAGCTGCATTTCTCTCTGTCAAATAAATAAATAAAATCTTTAAAAAAAAAAGGTTTAAAATGCAATTACATCCTCTAAAAATAGTGTTTCACAAATGCCAACTAATTCTCATAATGAAATGGGGTAAAAAAAAAATTGGCTTTATGGTTCCAGGTCTGCCACCAGCTTTCTTTGAGACCTCAGCTAAATTCTCCATTTATGGTTAGGAAAGATAGTGTTGTGTTAACTTCCAATAAGAGTAGCAAATATAGTATACTGTTGAGAAGACAAACTTTCAGAACATTCTCGTGATTTAGCTCCCTAGTATGTAGCACTGTGCCTTCCATTCGCTCCATATTGAAGGGAGCCAAGGTTCTCAGCCCTACAAGTATCTACAAAGGGGTTGCATTCACAGACTCACATCACCTTTAATCTAGGGTTTGTGCTAAGAAATATAAGATGATTTGTTTTAAGTTGAGTCAATATTTAATGACATTGAATTATGTGGTTATGTTTCCCCCTGGTTATTACATTTTTGTACATGTAGGACATAAATAAAAAGTTATATTTTTACTAATAAAGGGAGAAAGCAGATTAGCACAGTGGTAAGAATTTGCTTGGGAATTTAGAGTCAGACAATCTTACATTTGAATTCTTACTTCAACCAGCTGTGTGAAGAAGGACAATATATTTAACCTTTCTGAACTTTAGTGTTCTCCCTGTAAGTAGTATGCTTAATGCATAAGTGGTTTGCCCTTCTCCTTCTAATAATTTATCCTGTTACTTTGTTCCCATTAACATCTTTCTTCTAACCTGAGTTTTTTTACATCACATTAGTATACCTTTCTAAATGTATACTTCTTTTACATCTTTCTGCAAATCATGCTCTTTGGACTGAGCCAGCCAGGCACCCCATATAAAGGTACCCCTTTAAAAACAAAGATTTGCCAACCCTTGCTATAACACATTACCAACACGAAAAAAGTTTCCTTATGTCCCTTTGCAGTCGATCCCTCACCACCACCACCCCAGCCCTTAGCAAACTGCTGATCTGCTTTCTATCACCATAGTTTTTTCTTGTCTAGTATTTCACAAAAAGCATTATGTATTATGTAGTAGTCTTCTGTATCTGGCTCTTTTCACTTAGAAATAATACTTTTGAGATTTGCCCATGGTATGATGCACGTCAGTAGTTTGTTGGTGGTGGTGGTGGTGGTGGGTTTTTTTTTCCTTGTTTATTTTTGGTGTTCGTTTTGGTTTTGGTTTTTTTGCTGGGTAGTTTCCCTTTGTATAGATACACAACCTGTTTATTTTTTCATTAGTTGATGGATATAAAGCTTCTATAAACTTTCAAATACACATTTTTATGTGAGCATATGGTTTTCATTTCATTTGAGTAATTGCCTAACAGGGTTGCTGGGATCTATGGAAAGTGTATGGTTAACTTTATAAGAAACTGCCAAATTGTTCTAAAGTGGTTGTCCAATTTTACAGTACTACTAGTAATGTGTGAGATTTCTCATTGCTCCACATCCTCAAAATACTTGGTATGCTCAGTCTTTTTCACTTTAACTGTTGAAATAGGTAAGTAGCAGTGTATCATTGTGGTTTTAATTTATATTTCTGTAATTACTATTCATGGTGAGCATCATTTCATGTGTTTATTTGCTATTCATATATCTTCTTCGTTCAGGTGTCTAATAAAATCTTTTGCCTATCTTTGTATCTGGTTACATGTCTCTTTGTTGCTGCGAAATACATGCTTTTAACATATTCTAGGTACAGTTCCTTTATTAGATATATGTTTACCTCCCAGTCCAGAGCCTGCCTTTATATTTTCTTTTCTTTTCTTTTTTCTAGAGAGGGAGATGTTGGGGGGAAGAGAGAGAATCTTAAGCAGACTCCCCACTGAGCACAGAGCCCAATGCAGAGCTCAGTCTTGCAACCCTGAGATCAATACCTAGGCTAAAATCCAGAGTCAGACACAACTGACTGAGCCACCCAGGCACCCCATTGCATTTATATTTTCTTATCACTGACTTTTGAAGAGCAAAAGTTTCAGTTGACCAGTTTTTTATTCTATAGTTCATGTTTTTTATGTCCCACAAAGAAATCTCTGTCAAACTATAACCATAAAGATTTTTTTTTTAAGATTTTATTTATTTATTTGACAGAGAGAAACACAGCAAGAGAGGGAACACAAGCAGAGGCACTGAGAGAGGGAGAAGCAGTCTTCCCACCAAGCAGAAAGCCCGATGTGGGGCTTGATCCCAGGTCTCCAGGATCATGACCTGAGCTGAAGGCAGTCGCTCAACCAACTGAGCTACTCAGGCACCCCCATAAAGATTTTCTAAGCTTAATGGTTGTAGTTCCTATATTTAGGTCTATGAGCCATTTGGAGCTAATTTTCATATATTGGGGATAATAAGGGTCAAGATTCATTTCCTTCCCTGTGAATGTCATTTGTTTTGTTTTGTTTTGTTTGTTTTTTTGTTTTTATTATTTGACAGAAAGAGACACAGCTAGAGAGGAAACATAAGTGGGGGGGATGGGAGAGGAAGAAGCAGGCTTCCTGCCAATCAGGGAGCCCGGTGCAGGGCTCAGCCCAGGACCCTAGGATCATGACCTGAGCCAAAGGCAGATGCTTAATGACTGAGCCACCCAGGTGCCCCTCAGCACCATTTGTTGAAAGGACTCTCCTTTCCATATCAAACTACAGTGGTACAACTTCTATACCTTTGTCACCTTCTACCAAGGTGCATTGATATGATTGATGTGCTGTTGTTCCCCCAGGTCTGCCAAAGACTGACAGAATATGGAGTTCATTTTCATCGAGTGCACCCTGAGAAAAAGTCACAAACTGGAATACTGCTTGGAATCTGTTCTAAAGGTGTCCTTGTGTTTGAGGTTCACAATGGAGTTCGCACACTGGTCCTTCGCTTTCCATGGAGGGAAACCAAGAAGATTTCTTTTTCTGTAAGTCCATTTAAACTCCTTTTCATTATATTCTAAAATAAATGTTATCAGTGTCAAATGTAACCTATTAATTGATTATCCTTAAGTAAACTTTACAACTTCTATTCAGTAGGGCTAATACATTTTAATTCTATTTAACTCTTCTTAGTTGTAGGAATATTATTGAGATTTTTATTTGCTTTTAGTTTTATCAGGAAGTGATTTTTAAAAGGATAGTATACATTCCTAGCTGGTTACATGCTCAGTTAACTTGGTTAAATTACAACCAAGTTGACTTTCTATTAGTTCAGAACTTATTTTGGAATACTAACTTCTCACATGGAGAAATCTCTCTAATATATTTTTAAATAATTATTTTAATCCTAGTAAATTTTGTCTAGCTCAATAATGAGGCCCTCAGAGCAACTGTGTTTGAATTTTAGCAGTCCAGGGATTTATTGGATTTTATGAACTAAACAAAATTTTAATGTCCCAGAACTTTCTGCAGTTTTAAGTTTTAGTACATACTCCATGTAGAGATAAAGTTTTAGAATATCATGTTTATGAAAGATAGTAAGCCATAAAGACATTTTGATTTTAGAAGTGGTTGGAGTTCTGAATATTGAAATGCAATTGGGAAGCCCCAGAGGTGAATAAAAAAATATATTAAGATATTTATTTGTTTTCTTAATGGTAGTCAAGGACGGCCAAGATCTCTAGTTCATATTTGGGCAGAAATTGTCCCGCTAGAACACTGTTTATAAGGATATCAATTTCAAGGTACCACCTCACTCTGGTTAATTTTCAACTTAAAGACCTTTGAAATCAGTTCTAGATTTAATGGTTAGTTGGTTGGTTTCCTTTGAAACCCAGAGGTACCACTAAGATTACCAGTAATAATGTGTTCTCTCAGGAAAGCACAGACAGTGTCATCCTCCCAAGATTGTCAAGACCAGGAAATTGCCCTGGCATAATTTACCTTCCCTAATGGAAATGCTGGCAGAGCAAGTATCTAGAAGAAGCCTAGATTAATTAAATGCTAGATAAAAGCCTAGATTAATTAATTAATTAAAAATCAATTTGGACCAATTTAGAAAAGGCAACAAGTCAAATTATCTAGCTTTCAGCTTTCTGTTGTTTGCCAAGCTATCACACCAGCCCTGCCATATATAGAACTAGCTCACTTTTAAAGATTTCCAGTAAGAGAAGAGACCTCATTCCCACACAGACTGTTCTTATGTTTAACAAACTTGTTTATCCCAAACTTCCTTCTCCAACACAGAATCCTTTTAACCCTGCCTTTTTTCCTCCCACTAGCCTCTGGGGAGATGGAAATGTCACCCTCCTTTGCCTTTTCTCATCTCTCACAACTGAATTCCCTTGGACACATTTCTTGACCAGTTTATCAGTAAACACTTAGAATATTCTTTTTTTTTTTTAAAAGATTTTATTTATTTGACAGAGAGAAACACAGCCAGAGAGGGAACACAGCAAGGGGAGTGAGAGAGGTAGAAGCAGGCTTCCCGTCGGGCAGGAAGCCCAATGTGGGGCTCGATCCTGGGTCTCCGGGATCATGACCTGAGTCGAAGGCAGTCGCTTAACCAACTGAGCCACGCAGGCGCCCCTAGAATATTCTTATACTTTGTTTCAAACCTATACAACTTTATAACTTTGGAGAACAATACCCTGGGGAATTACTTGACAGCGATTATGTTTGTTTGGGAAAAAAATTCCCCAACTATTTGAATCGTCACTAGGTATACTACTGCTAGTCAAGATACTAGTTTGGTGCTACTGAGTCTTTAACTCCTCTTTAATACTTGCTGGTTTCCTTTTTTAAGAAAGAAAGAACAGGGTTCCAGAGATTTCATTGGCAACATATCCAACTAGAATTTAGTAACCTTATTTTGCTTTTATTGTGTTGATTACATATACTTTTTTTGGGGGGGTAAGACTTTATTTATTTATTTATTTATTTATTTGAGCTAGAAAGAGAGAGAGCATGAGGCCAGGGCAAAGAGAGAGAGAGAAGCAGACACCCTTGCCGAGCAGAGAGCCCTATGCGGGGCTCCATCTCAGGATCCTGGGATCATGACCTGGGCACCTAGGCACCCCTGATTATCTATTTTTAATAGCTGGATTCTTTTATGGCAAATGGTACTGGTTTTCAATTTATAGCTTTGATGTAAAGTTTAAGTGAATTTATATAAGCAAAGTCAATTTAAATATTTATAAATTAATAAGACCAGAAATTATGAAGACACCTGCATGATTGAAGTTTGAGTAATACTCTGTTACTTTGTCATTTGTGAACCTCACCAAATTTGACTTTTCTGTGCCTATTTCTGCATTTGAAGACAAGGGACATGAGTAGAAGGAATAATTTGCACAATAGAAGTAGCTAAGAGCTAAAGTAAAATCTAATTGGACTTAAACATTCTCCAGGGACGTTAGTCTTAGATTCCTGAATGCCAAATGCTAGTCTTTTTTTTTTTTTTTAAGATTTTATTTATTTGACAGAGAGAAACACAGCCAGAGAGGGAACACAAGCAGGGGGGAGTGAGAGAGGGAGAAGCAGGCTTCCCGCCGAGCAGGAGCCCGATGTGGGACTCGATTCCAGGTCTCTGGGATCATGACCTGAGCCGAAGGCAGTCGCTTAACCAACTGAGCCACCCAGGCACCCCCAAATGCTAGTCTTAATTTTAAGACATACAGATTATCTGCAAGCCTTCCCACAGAGGTTGCAACATTTTGGGATGCCCTCTTATGCAAGATGCATTTATTTTTAAAGAAACATGGAAGAGATAACACTAATTGGTGATTCTCCTGTTTCCCCTGAATATGAATGCAAGAATCACTCTGTCTCTAAATATTCATGTGTTTTATCTCTCATCCTGGCAGCCATGTTACCCAGTGCCTCTCTGTTCTCATTTTCTTTTAATTTTTCACAGTTTCCATCCCAGCCTTCAGGCCACCAAGATTCTTTTTGGCAAAATCACAGCTCTTATATATCAATAAATCAATTTTTGTTGAATTTCATTTTCTTACCCAAGAAGAACATATTTCTGTAATGTCTTTTTTAAACAGTTATGGTGTTTGGGAACATGGCAATCTACTCAAAATGTCAATAATCTCATTGAAAGAAATTTTTCCCTTGCTGATAGCTGGTATCATGTCTCATTTAGGCTATAATATTTGAAAGTGACAAGTGATATTAATTTGATTTATTTGCTGAATCTGTTTTAATAACAGGGTTCTATGTTTCTATATTTATATTAGATGCAGGTCAAGGAACACTCGTGCCTAATGAATGTTAAATGAAAAATAAAAATAATACCTGTACTTATTAATTATTATTTGCAGAAGCTAGTCGTGTGGTAGGAAAACATCCTCATTATTAACACCCCTGATTAATATTGTAGAAAAAGAAAATCACATTGCAAAATACATCAGATGGAATAAAACATGCCTTCCAGACAGACAACAGTAAGGTTTGCCAGTACCTGCTACACCTCTGCTCTTCCCAGCATAAGTTCCAGCTGCAGATGAGAGCGAGACAGAGCAACCAAGATGCCCAAGATATCGGTAAGGAGAAATAAATTACGTCAGATGACCAGCGTACAAGCTTGGTTTTTGCCACAACTTTTAAAAGAATTTCCATGTCTAGGATGACAGTTACAAGGTATATAGATGTTAAATGACTAAGTCAACTTTTTAAAGGTGCCCCACATGAAGCCGGGATTTCAACTTTATGCTCATTTTAAAAACAGGACCCCAGATCAGTCAGGGAGGACCTGTTGAAATGTCTGTTTTGTGCTCATCATGAGGCTAACTGATGTAAATATGACATTTGGGTCATAGTCTCTACCCATAGTAAAGTTACATACTACTTGGGAAGGTAAGACCGTATTGTTCATGAAACAATAATACACATTAGAGGGTCCAGGTTTTAATAATAGATTAGATCATTCTAGCTACATGATCTACAGTAAGAAGAGAGGGAGATTGGAGGCCAGAATACTCCAGTGATGACAGTTGAACTGGAATTTGAAGGACAAGAGTAGCTAAGTAGGTTGAAGATAAATGGAAGGGCTTTCCAAGTAAGGGTAAAAAACATGAGAAACAAGGCAGGGGGCAAGGGGAGTGTGCACCCAGGACAGAGAAGTTGCATACTATAAACAGTTTGGGGGTGGCAGATGTCCCACCTGTTAGTTTGATTTGAGTGTGTCCCTCTTAGAGACCAAGATCGGTAACCCCATACCCAGCATAAATTGTCAGGAGAATGGTTTAAGTTCCCTTTGAAAAGGAACCAGCAGAAGAAACTAATTCAGCTCTGAAAAAAGTATCTCCGTCAGAACTGAACTATTTTAAGCTTACTCTGCAAGACCACATGTAGATATTAAAGTCATACAAAATCTAGTTCTGCATAGTAAATTCTTATAAACTTCTGTGAAATACTCTGAAATATATTTTTTAAATTTAATGGAATAGCACTGGTGACCTTGTGCAGCAGAGTCCTTTGAATTCAGTATCCAAACTTCCTCACATCCTGAAATCTTGCCAAAAAATGTATTCCCCGTAGGATCAGACTGGGGTGATGGCAGCCTATGACTAGAGGTTTCTCAGCCTTTCAGAGTCAAGATGATAACAATAACGAATATTTATTCAGTACTTACTCTGGCACAGAGTAAGTACTGAATAAATATTCGTTATTGTTATCATCACCATCATCAATATCGTTTTACCACTACTACCCCTAATAGAAGTAGTAATATAATGACCCTGTGGGAAAGTAACTGACTTCTAGGAGTCTCCTTTTCCTCATGGTAGGAGTGTATGCTTATTAAAAATGAAGATTCCAGAAACCTACCTGGAACTTGGTCAATCACCATCTTTGGGTATTAGGTCCCTGGAATCTACATTTTAGCAGGCTTTCTTCAGTAATGATTTTTATGCATGCTAGAATATGGTAACTACTGCTGTAAAGTAATCTCATTATCCCTTTTCTTTACCTACTTTGCTCTGCTAAAAAATTGTGTATGCTCTTACATATTTTAAAAGTGCAGTGAAATATCAAACTTAGTAGAGCTATCAGTATTCCTACTTGGACTAATAGCAAACTAAAATTGAACAACTGAAGATTACATCGTTTCATAATGTGCTATTATGAAAAAAAAATCAGAAGACAAAAACTACAAAGCCAGCCTTTCATCCTCAGCATTTCTTATACTGAAGAACAAAATAGTGTATTAGTTAGTTAACCACATGAACTCCGGAACCAGACTGCCAGGATCCAAAACTTGTTCTATTACTTACAAGCTCTAAAAACCTTGGGCAGGCACTTAAACTCTGCCTTAGTTCCCCGTCTCTAGAATGATTATCATAATGATAATACCTACATCACGAGGTTGTTGTGAAAATGAAATGAATTCGTACATGTAAGCCCCTTAAAGGTGCCTGGCACAGAGTAAGTACTGAATAAATATTCGTTATTGTTATCATCACCATCATCAATCGTTTTACCACTACTACCACTAATAGAAGTAGTAATATAATGACCCTGTGGGAAAGTAACTGACTTCTAGGAGTCTCCTTTTCCTCATCCATGAAGTGGGAATACCCTATGTGTCTCACCGGTTTGCACCAAGGAACACAACAGCCGTGCATCCTTGAACTCATTTGTGAAAGCACTTTAAGATAGTATTATTTACATCTTTTCCCAGATTTTGTTAAACTTTCAAAGGAATTATTTTTTTGCTTCTTGTGGCTTAGAAATAACTGCCTGCCTACTTAGCTATCTATACTAGACAAGTGAAAATAACTGGTGCTGTCTGTAGGAGGTTGATGAGTTAACAAATGTATGTTATCTCTTTAGCATCGTAGAATGTTGGTGCTAGGACCCTAGAGGGCTTTTAGTCCCAAATTTTACTGATGAGGAAAAAGTTCAGAGGATAGTGTCTCGCCTATCCTCATAGAGGTTAAATGAGGCTGGAACCCTGATCTCTTAATTTCTATTTGATGAGTTTTCAAAAAACTAATTTGCATAGAATAAAATTAAGATTAATAATCACTTATTGAGCACTTACTACTTGGAAGAGATGATGCTGGGTGCTGTGGAATAACAGTAATCAATGAAGTCACTGTCCTCAAAAGAGCATACAGTTAGGTTGATGATAGAAGGAAATACCAGACACTATAAGGGACTGAACGATGGCAGAGCAGAGATTAAGTAATGTGGATGGCAGATTCCATGTGGAATAGCCAACCTTCGAGTTCTAATCTGAAACATTAGTATTAGGATGTAGGCTCATTCTAATGTCCTTTCCTATCCTGGCAGTCCATATTGGAGTCCTTTCCAGGTGAAAGAGATGAAGGATAGATCAGGTAAATGGATGGTTTATGCTCCCATCCAATGAATATATGCAGTAATTTTAAGTCTTACCCAGGACAAGGCTATGAATGAATTGACTAGCATAATCTTGGGTATGTTTACAAAAGAGTCTGTCCCTTTTTCTACTAAGTGTGGTCTACATCTTCCTAAGGGTGAAGAAACTTATTAGGTATATGGGAATTGGGGATAGTTGAATCTGTGTAAGACTCAGTTTTGCATCTTTGATAATAGTCTGCTCTCAGAGTGAAAGAAAATAAAAATCATGTTATCTGCTCTAATAAAACTGTATTTTAAGCTAAAGATCACTCTGGAAATTTTTAAACCAATATCTTATTTTTATTCTAAAATGTTTTAATTTGGTGTCTACTTCCAGTTCAGCAAAAGGACATTAAATTTTCCTGTTGACAATGAAACATGTTTATTTAAACTTCATTCTGACGCATTTTAAAAATCTTCAGTGTTTTCCTGTCTCTTTATGCCTGAGGGGAACTGTTATTTTTTAATCTTCCTGGGAATTAGAAGGTAAATGAAACAAAATCTAAGTATCAAAGTCAGCAACATTTGACATTTTCCTTTTTTAAAAGGAAGTTTTTGCAACTGTTTTACGTAGTGGTCAAGCTGTATTCCTTATAGTCTGCAACATAGGATTGGTACTTTCCATGGAGGCACCAAACAGGGGAGTTCCTTGGAATGTGGATTACCAACGCATGAACTAAAACATTTGAAATTTTGTGCTCCTAGCCTTTTATTTACACGAAACAATTTTGAAGCTAAAATTCTGTGATACAGTGCTTTTGTTAATAGCCTCAAATACTGCCATGATATTGGCTCTCACAAAAGGAAGCCGAGCATTTGTCATAGAGTATCTCTAAATTGAGCTTCAAACACATTGGACATGTGTTTAGGGGTGAAGGAATTTAAGCATAATGAGAACCCCAGCTCCTTTACCATGTTTATTAACATAAACCAACAAAATGAAAGAAGGCACGTAATACTTGATTCTCCTATGTCTTCTATGCCTCAGTTAGATCACAAAAAGTCAACCGAATGGGAAGGTGAGCTTGGCATAGTAATGAAATAACAAAAGAAGCAATTTTCTATAAAAGTTTTTTTCCTTCCTTTCTGGTAACAGTTTTATTGAGACATAATTCCTACGCTCTACAGTTCACCCTCTGAAGGTGTACAAGTGTGTGGTTTTTAGTATATTCACAGAGTTGCACAACTGTCACAATCTGCCATAAATTTACTTTAAAAAATATAATAGTATTCAAGAACTTTTTCTGTGGGCAAGACTTTCCTCTGCACAGCTTCCTTTCATGTCAGCCTGTCTGGGCTCCAGCTCTCCCTTCCCCCATCCTTGGCTTGCAGGTATTTTAGCAGAGACACCACTGGGGTTAAAATTTCTGTGTCAAATGTTGTTTTCATTTTTAGCTGAAACCCATGATTGGGAATTTGGAGTCAGCAAGCCTGAAGCCCAAACATTATTAGATGCTCAGGATTCATTAGATGAGGTAGGAAATGCTGACCAGGCCCTGGCTGTGAGAAAGCTACAAGGATAGAGAGATGGTTTGAAAACCCAACTCCTTTTTCTGATCCTTGATTGCCACACTTGGAAAGCTGCTAGTTATGTTAGCAATCAAAACAATTAAAAACTGCATGCTGTGTTTTATTTACTGAACTAACGCTTCTCATAAAGGTATTGTGGTGTTTCCATCATGTAAAGCCATCCTGTTTCCTTGTAGAGAGAGCTTCGTTTAGGAGCCTGAATCTCCAAGCAGAGTCCGTTAGAGGATTTAATATGGGACGAGCAATCAGCACTGGCAGTCTGGCCAGCAGCACCCTGAACAAACTTGCCGTTCGACCTCTGTCAGTTCAAGCTGAGATTCTGAAGAGGCTCTCCTGCTCAGAGCTGTCGCTTTACCAGCCATTGCAAAACAATGCAAAGGAGAAGAGTGACAAAGCTTCATGGGAGGAAAAGCCTAGAGGGATGAGTAAATCATACCACGATCTCAGTCAGGCCTCTCTCTACCCTCATCGGAAAAATGTCACTGTTAACATGGAATCCCCACCACAGAGCATTGCGGAGTTGGTAGGAAAACCATTACATCAGATGGCGAGATCTGATGCAGAATCTTTGGCAGGATTCACAAAACTTAATAAGTAAGAACATAATTACCCAACTACATATTTGCAAATTCTACATTTCATACTTTTGTTTTTGTTTTGGCGTTTTATTATTTTCACCATATTTTTTTTACATTGACACCCCTCCCCCCTCCTACCTTCCTTTTCCCTCTTTAGTTCAAAGTCTGTTGCAAGTTTAAATAGAAGTCCTGAAAGGAGGAAACAGGAATCAGACTCCTCATCCTTTGAAGACCCTGGTCAAGCATATGTTATAGGTCAGCATAAACAAGCTTACCTTCTTTCTCCTGTACCTCATGCTCATGGTGAAATGAATGAAATAATGTTAGTGACCAATGTATTATTTTTGCTTCAATGTCCTAATTGCCAAAACTGCTTATGAATATGAAATTTTAGGCTACTTAAAATTCACCAAGTCAAATCAAAAGCTGATTTAACAGGTGATTACTTCAAGGCACAGACTGTTATTTCATTTTCTCTTGGTCACAGTTTAAAAACCATGACAGTCATACTGAGAGAACCCAGACAGTCTGGTACCATGGCTTTGGAAAGCCTTCTTTTGGATTTTCCATACAAGCCTGTGGGAGTGGGCTCCACTCGTACTGTATTTTTTAAAGAAAGGTTTATTTAGGGTACTTTCAGCTTAGTGTGAATGCAATTATCTCTCAAACCAGATTATTTTATGAAATGTGCTATGCTTGGTAGTTGGAAATTCTTAGTTGATTTAAGTTTTTTTCCAATTCTCCCATCTAGCTGGGGCATATTATGTATTTAAGGATAGAAGTTTAGAAGCATGTACTATCTTATAAGGTAAATAGTTCAGGTTTCCTGTTGCTTAATGCATCTTAAAAGGGAAATGCAACTGGATCTTTCAGAGGAATAGACATTTAAGCACAGAAGTGTGAATGACTACTCAGAATAGGAGCAGCTGGGGAGATAAAAGAGAAACAAGGACACTCTCTTCTGCTGCCGTTTTACCAAGTAATACTAGTTAGCCTTCACTTAGACCAACATTTGATCATTTAACCCTAATTACACAAAATTTAAAAAAATATTTTTTATATGTAGTTGGATTGAAGATCTGTGCAGTAAATTAAGTCAAAAGAGAACTCTGTAGTTGGTAGATATGTACAGAAAGCAACATTACTTTATTAATGTAGACTTCCAGAGCTTTTGGAGATGAAACTAGCTTCAGTTTAAATTGAATTGGTGAAAAACTTTAAAGAGATAAAAGGCAAGATTTCACCCTATAGATTGCTACCCTATGTGTTGAGAATAGCCTAAGAAGACACTAATTTCATCTTTTAGAAAATATTTTTCAAAATGTATTCATGTATAATGGGATCCCTTATGATTCTAAGCTATTTTTATGCTTTCGTTTACATAAAAACCCATCACATATCAGATGTAGAAGAGTAAATATTTCATTGAAAAACACAGAATAAAACTCACTCATGAAAGAAAATTTATTTTCTGCATTTGTTTTTTTGATTAAGATTATTCATTCTTACTGAATATTAAATTTTCTTTTAACATTTGAACAAATGCTTTTAAAACTCATTTCAGTTTCATCATTTCATATTTGACATATCAAAATGTCATTGCCAGAAACAGTACATTTGTGTTTAAATTTATTCTGCAAAACAAGCTGATATGCTTAACTTGGACATTAAAAATAGTAAATAAGCCCATTGTGGGAAGACATTTTTCTGAGTGTAAATTTAAAAAAAAAAAATGTTGCCACCTTAATGTTTTATTGATTTTTACGAATTTAACAGAAATTACTACTATAGTATCTGACCATTTTATAAACTGTCTAATAATTTAATTTATACCACAGGAATGACTTTGCATAGTTCTGGAAATTCTTCATCCCAAGTACCCTTAAAAGAAAATGGTAGGTTTACAAAATGTTTTTCCCCTCATTTCCATCGTATCTTTTCTCTTGTACCTAATGAGATAGTCTTGGACACAATATTGAGGCATCTTCAATTCCAGTCTAAGGATTTTAGATCTTACACTGGAGTCAAAGGAGAGTTGTATTTTCAGCACCATGGTGATGTGATGGGACCTGTGATGTAGACTAGATGATGAACTAGAGAGATGACAAATTGTAAATAGAGATACCTGGAAGTTCAGGTGGGAGATAATCTTGACTAAAGAGTTTAACTGAGGCACTTATTTTAACTGAGGAAGCTTGAGCTAGATCTTGAGAAAAAAGGAGGAAATTCAGATAGAATGTTGTGGATATGCATTCCAGACCAAGGCCATAGTGGGATCAGATGGATACAAGTGAGAGGATAACAGATTTGGGGAACTGCAAGGGTCTCAGTATGAAGACATATGGGGCCGGAGTGATGCTCAAGAACTAAATAGGAACTAGCTCCAAGTCTTATGCTAAATATTATGGAAAGAATTTGAAGGGGTGCCTGGGAGGCTCAGTTGGTTGAACCTTCAACTCTTGGTTTCAGCTCAGGTCATGATCTCATGGATCCTGGGATCAAGCCCACATGTGGCTCCGTGCTCAGATGAGTGTCTTCTTGAGATTCTCTCTCTCTCTCCTTTTGCCCCTCCCCTCACTTGTGTATGAGTGCTCTCTCTCTCTCTCAAATCTTTTTTAAAAAATAACTTGGGCATTGCCTGGATGGCTCAGTCAGTTAAGCATCCGCCTTTGGCTTAGGAGCCCCACATCAGGCTCTCTGCTCACTGGGAGCCTACATCTTCCTCTCCCTCTGCCTGCTGCTCTGCCTACTTAAGCTCTCTTTCTCTCTGTGTCAAATAAATAAATAAAACCTTTTATTTGGGTATGAATAAAATTCCTTTTTTAAATTAACATATTATTTGTTTTGGGGGTACATGTCTGTGAATCATCAGTCTTACACAATAAATAAATAAAATCTTTTAAAAGTTACTAAGATCATAATATATAGCTTTCTGATGACAAAATGTCTTGCATGGTCTGAATTTAGAATGCCTCTGTGCCTAAAATAGCTCAATTTTAACAAATCCATAATGGTAAAAATTTTGACTAATAGTTATTGAGTGCTTACATGTGCCAGACACTGTGCTAAGCACTTAATGTATAATCCTTCAATTAATCCCCACAACAATCTTATCAGGCAGTTGCTGTTATTTCCTTCTCACGAATGAGAAACAGAAGCATATAGAGGTTGAACTGTGCAGAAGGTTGTGGAGCTGGCAAGTGTGGAGCCATGATTTGAACACAGGATCAATGTTTCCAGAGCCCATACTCTAGTCTACTCTTTAGACTGTATCCTAGCATAATAATGCTTAATCATTTGTAGGTATTGTTTCTCCAAGCTAGTCTTTTGAAAGAAGTTGGATAATTACCTGTTAAAAGATGAGAACCTGAAATGTGTTTAAACCCAGATTCTGATGGAAAAAAGTATGAATTTGCAGTAGACACCAGATGAGCATCATGTGCAGGGTAGTTGCTCTGTTTAAACCTCCAGAAACCTCATCTCTGGGGTTAGTGTCCCTACTTGAGAACCCATCTTCCTGTGGAGGTGTACCCCAGCTGGCTTGCAGACAGGTTTGTTTTCTTCAAAATTCTCTTGGAATCTGCCCACATAGTCCTTACTTAGTGCTCTGTTGAGAATCAAGTCTAAGATTCATACAAAAGAACGTGGCAAACCATTTTTCCAAATAAGTTACTTGCCTATGAATCAAATTTTTTGATTAAATTAAATTAATTTAATTAAATTACTAGCCTATGAATCAAATAAAGACATCTTATTTAATTTCAGTGTTCTTCCTTGCTGGTCAGGATTATTAGAAGACAATTAGAATTTAGCATCAGTTAATATTGAATTATTCATCATTTAATACAAGAACCAAAAAACAATTCAATCTTAACCTTTGGGACTTTCAGAAACCCTTAAAGAATGTGAAACTTGACAAAGAAGGTAAAATAAAAAAAGGCATGAATCTTGTAATAAAACAGAGATATGGGAAGGATTACAAACCACAGATTGTGGTCTCAAAAAAAAGTTCCTCAATCTTTAAAAAAAAAACACATGTACATAAACTTCTTATAATATTTTTCCCCAGGAGAGTAAAAAAAAAAAAAAAAAAAAATGTAGAATTGATGTAACAATTATGTAAAACTGGTTCTCAATGTTTCTTATTTTACTATAAATCCAAGATTACTATATAATTACTATTACTATATAATAGTATATTACTATTACTATTACTATATAATTGAAAAGTAACTCTTAGCCAAATGTGTCACCTTCCCTTCTATCTAAACCACAAAAATGGGGTCAAACACTGGACTCTTAGAAATGAGAAGATGCACTGTTCTTTAATAAGTGCATACACTTACTTTATGAATCCCTAAATCATTTTGCAGATTAGAACATTTCATACATTGGACTTTCAACCCATAAGGAAGATATTTGTATGCAAAGACATTCAGTGTATTCTAATCTTCAAAAAAATTTTTTTTCTCTTTTCAGGTCTACATTTCTTTGAAAAATTAGTGATGTTGATCAGTTATCTTTTCCTGTGTGTTGGTCATCTGTCTTTTTGGAAAAGTGTATGATGGGGTCCTGTAGTCATTCTTTAAAAAAGAATGATTGAGAGAGAGAAAGAGATGCACAAAACAAAAAACTCATGTAAAGTAGAGTATTCAAGTGCAGAGTAACCTGGTACAGACACTGATATAAGCTTTTTCCCCAATTGGGACACAGTTCAGCCCCTAACAGGAAGAGATGAAAGAAAGTGTGTGCGTGTGTATATGTGTTCACATTGCTCAGATTGCTAAGTAAATGAAGTACTTTTATTAGCATGACACTTAAGTAGCATATTTATTGGATTAATTTAGGTGGTATTTGTGAATGATTAACCTATTAAAAAAAACAGTGGAAATAAGAAAAAGTAAATTCTAGTTCTGATGCTAACATTCCCTCAATTTACTTAACTAGCATTTATCAAGTACTGACAAAAGCCTTTTTTTTTTCCTCTCTCTGTCTTTGAGCCAAAAGATTTATTCCCTAATACAACATGTCTATTGGCCAGGTAGGAAGGATGTTTACAGAGTGATAGGATAGAACACAGGATCGTCACACAGCTTAATTAAATATGTGGTGCCAGTCAGGTGTGTCATTTCTTGATGTGTGACACCTTATAGACCCAGCTGGGTTCTTCTCCAGTGCCTCCTCTTGGAGTTGTACCTGATTTTATTACCAGTGTTCATCAGAAACCACTGGGGAATGGGACGATTCTGCTTTTGTTTCTTGGCCAGGAATTGCTTGATTCTGAAAGTCTTGTGAGAAGACCTGGCAGGAAACAATCAGCCACACACAGCAGGATGGCGGTGAAAAAGAGAAAGCCTGATGAAAGGCATTTTGCTGGGAGTGATACTAGCTGTAATGTTGAACAAGTCATGCACCATTATTCCTCATCCACAAAGCTGTGATTTAAAATCTCTCTAGCCAATTCATTAGATTGCTCCACAAAAGTAGATGAAAGTCCTTTGAGAACATAAATGTGTTAGCCAAGTCATTATTAACAGGATTTTTAAATTAAATCCACTTTCCTCTTGTTGCTGCTTTGCTGTACAACTTACATGAATATTTTATTCATTATAAATAAAAATGTGAATTACTAATCGGTGGAAAATTCTTAATATAGGAGCATTGTCAAATTCAGGAAGTCAGCTGTGATGTAGCAGAAAAACAGTGTCGGAAAACTTACGTTTAAGGTTCAGCTCTTGCCTGTACTAGCTGAAGAAACCTCTTAAATCATTTATGCTCTTGAGAGTTATTTACTCATTTGTACCTAAAATATACTTATTTCACAGGGAATCATTCATGAGGAATTAATATGAAAATATCAATGGCATGATAATTACATATTGAACCATGTGATGATAATCAGTCCTTTTGTGAACTGTAAATCGCCATCAACATATAAGATGATGGCATAATATTACTTGAAAGAGAATCTGAAAGGGACCAAGTAACCTATTAATGAATTTTGTTAATATTTAAATTGGGACAAGCGGTCTTAATGCCTGAGCATGTTTCTTTTATCTTAACATTATACTTTTCCAATAGATGTGCTACACAAAAGATGGAGCATAGTATCTTCACCAGAAAGGGAGATCACCTTGGTGAACCTGAAAAAAGATGCCAAGTATGGCTTAGGTAAGTCACTGAGATTCTCAAAGGGATGTAAGAATTCAAAGAGAAAAAGTCTGTGGTATAACATTGGCATTGAGGCACCAGCCCACTATGGATCAAGGTACTGGTTACCCACCCATAGCCCCTTCAGCCCACCCACCCAGTCAGGAAATGTGAAAGATGAAATGCTTATAAGCAAAATTTGCACCAAATTCAACAGTCCTATTTCACAATGTGTTACCTACTGATCATATCTGATCTGAGAATCTCTACACTTCTGTGCATTGGATAGACTGCTCATTAGTCATTGAAAGCACTGGTGCCATGAAGATCTTTCTTAAATGTGTTGTTTCACAGGATTTCAAATTATTGGTGGGGAGAAGATGGGAAGACTGGATCTAGGTGTATTTATTAGTTCAGTTACCCCTGGAGGACCAGCTGACTTGGATGGATGCTTAAAGCCAGGTACTTTACATTTAGGTTATTTCTTAAGTACTTAATTGACAGGCATGAATTTAAAAAAAAAAAAAAATTTATTTATTTATTTATTTATTTATTTGACAGAGAGAAACACAACTAGAGAGGGAACACAATCAGGGGGAGTGAGAGAGAGAGAAGCAGGCTTCCCGCTGAGCAGGGAGCCTGATGCGGGGCTTGATCCCGAGTCTCCGGGATCATGACCTGAGCCGAAGGCAGTCGCTTAGCCAACTGAGCCACCCAGGTGCCCCTACAGGCATGAATTTGCACAGATGGCCAAAGTAGGACTCAGGAAAAACAAAAGTAATGAAAAATAATGTTAGCAGTGACATTTCTAAGACTTAGTATGAATTTCCCTGTTTTTGAAAATACTGGATTTTCTATTTTTACAGGAGACCGTTTGATATCTGTGAATAGTGTGAGTCTCGAGGGGGTCAGCCACCATGCTGCCATTGAAATTTTGCAAAAAGCACCTGAAGATGTGACACTTGTTATCTCTCAGCCAAAAGAGAAGATACCCAAAGGTAAGGTTTTGGGTGTTTCTTAGCCGTGTATTCTGTTTCACTTTCACAAGTACTTCAATACCATGCATTGGATTAAAGCTCCAATTGGATTAAAGCTTAAATTGGATTTAAGCTCCTTATTTAACATATAACTGTTTATATATGTTTATATATAACTGTTTAATATATAAAATATAATATATAATACTGTTTAATACTATACATTAGTTTAACTTTTCATTCATCACTTCCAAGATTTTCTGTCTTACTCATCTTCAGTACAGTATGCTTAAAAATGGATTTCTTGTGCCAAATTGATGTCACTTAAGTAAATTTTGAGTACTTAGTGTATTCCATCACTTCATAGGCCCAATCAGAAATAAAATTATTTACCCTTGTCTAATTAACATAAATGATGTAATATTATCTACAAAGTCCTATCCTGAACAAGATTATAAAATGTAAAAGGATAAAAACATCAGAAATTTTTTTAAAATATTTTATTTATTTATTTGACAGAGAGAGAGATCACAAGTAGGCAGAGAGGCAGGCAGAGAGAGAGGAGGAAGCAGGCTCCCTGCTGAGCAGAGAACCCAATGTGGGCCTCAATCCCAGGACCCTGAAATCATGACCTGAGCCAAAGGCAGAGGCTTAACCCTCTGAGCCACCCAGGTGCCCAAAATATCAGAAATTTTAAGACAAGACCATATCATTTTATCACATAATTCCTGCCGTTAGCATGTTGTGGGAGAAAAGGCACTTAACCAAAATTAGATGACTTGAGTTTGAGCCATGGTTTTTTTGTTAAGGGTGAAACAGAGTTATTCAGGACCTCAGGTGGTGAGGCACCGTTTGTGAGAGAAATGCATACTGCACATGCAGTGGGAGGGGCCCCAAAGTCCAGGGTCAGATTCTGTCTCCACTGCTTAACACCATATGCTCTGAGCAAATCACTGGAATTCTGCTAAGCCTTAATCCACTCATATATCAAATGCTGACTACAGAAGTGCTTATCTTATAGGTTTTGAAAACTAAATGAGATAATATATGTGAAGAATTAGCACATTGCCTGGTACCTATTAAGCACTTAAATGTGAGTTTTAGCTGTCATTATTAACAGTATTTTTCAAAAACATTGTAGTGCTAATTATGTGCGAGTTGCCTTCATCCCAAAGATACTGAGAAATATGTAAAAGAATGATTCAATATTACCTGTAAAACAAGTTTAGATAGTAGATTTTCAGCATAATTTCAGACAGTTATGATAGAATAGAAACAAAAAGCAAGCATTTTATACATATGTTGTGACATAAAACTTTAAGTTGTATACAGATGAGTTATTTTGACTGTGGTTTCCTTTACTCACTAAATATTTTATATATATAGTATGTGTGTGTCTGTATACAAAATATGTACATCTATAAATAATATTTTCAGTACTTGTTACTTGAACAAGCATGACAAATAGAAAATACCATCACTGCCCAGAAGAGCCTTAGAATCCAATTGTCATCCAGTTATCTTAGGCAAAGGAAGATGACTACATTTGAAAATGTAGCACTTCTTTTTAAGCAGCCAAGACCAAAAAAAAGAAAAAATGGAATCTTTTATGCACACTTCTTTTTTGTTTTTTGAAGATTTTATTTATTTATTTAACCGAGACACAGCGAGAAAGGGAACACAAGCAGGGAGAGTGAGAGATGGAAAAGCAGGCTTTCCCACCAAGCAGGGAGCCCGATGTGGGGCTGGATCCCAGGACTCTAGGATCATGACCTGAGCCGAAAGCAAATGCTTAACAACTGAGCCACCCAGGCCCCCCATTATTCACCCCTTTTTAGCAAAAGAAACAACGAATTCAGAAGAAACTCCTTTTTGGTCTAAATAAAGCTCTAAGGGACGCCGATCTTGATTTTCTTTTCAATAGATATTTTACAGAAAATGCATTCATTTGTTCAACAAATATTTACTGAATGCCTGTGATGTGCAGGACACAGAAACTCTACCCTCATGGGACTTACACTTTATGAGGGAAGACAGTATTGAACAACTAACTAAACAAATGTATCATTTTAACTATGATAAATATTAAGAGGACGTTTACTGTGAGCATTTAGCAGCAGAGAAACTTTACCTCGTGTAGGGACCAATAAAGCTTTTCTTTTCAGCAGACTTTCATGTGGTTATTTTATTTTTTACTATTCATTCTCAGTAAAAGTTAAGAGCATAATGTTATAGTTCTGTGAAACTGTTTCTTCAGAAGCCTATATTAATCTTACCATATATTTAGCTATACTCTAGTGTAACTTGAAATAAAGCTCCAAGAGCCTAGAACATCACAGGTGTATACCTTCAACTGTCTTGTTCAAGGATCAACCACCAAAGAGGAAGGTTTTTCTTTTTCTTTAAGTTTGCTAATGTTTTTACAGTTTTAGAATACATACTAGTTTTTTAAAATAAATTCAATTTGGGGCGCCGGGTGGCTCAGTGTTTAAGCCTCTGCCTTCGGCTCAGGTCATGATCCCGGAGTCCTGGGACTGAGCCCCGCATCAGGCTCCCTGTCAGCAGGAAGCCTGCTTCTCACTCTCTCACTCCCTCTGGTTGTGTTTCTCTCTGTCAAATAAATAAAATCTTTAAAAAAAAAAAATTCAGTTTATACAGAAATCCATGAAGTAAAAAGTAAAAGCTCCATAACCTTATTCTCTAGGAAAACTCTTTTAATGTCTATGTCACTTTGTGTATATTAGAAATAAACTTTTGCAGAAAAAAAAATACTGCCTGTATGTGTGCGTACACACACAGTGTTTTTTAACTAAAAATGCGATTATTTTTTATAATCTAAATATCAATTTGCAAGTTGCACACTCCATATTCTGAACATCCATGAATATACACTTTTTTCATGTGACATTATATTTCATGTCATGGGTGTATCAACATTTAATGTTTTTCTTTTGTTGTATATCTAAGTTAGCTATAATTCTTTTATAAATGTGGCTCCAACAAATACACTTATATATATATACCACTGGAAAATGTATAACCTCCTAGAGGTTAGATACCTAGAAGTAGATTGTGTATGCATATTTAAATTTTTGACGAGTGCTATTTATTTGCCCACGTTTCATAAGTGTTTAGTCAGTCATGTAGATGTGACAGTGCTCCCCTCACACCAGCAATGGTGTGAGAAATTATCAGTCATTCTCGTTTTGGGTAGCCACAGAGGTAGAAAAGTGCATTAAACTGCATATCCCTGGGCAACATGAGAATGTCTTTTCATATATTTATCATTTATATTTCACTCTGAATTTCCAGTCTACAGGTCATACCCTTCTTGTATAGGAGTTTTAAATCTCTTTCTTACTTTTAGAAACTCTCTATTAGGGAAACTAACTCTTTGATTATTTTTGCAAATATTTTCTCTCCAGTTGCTTATTCCTCTTTTAAATTTCCCTTGGCTTCACTTGCTCATATAAAACTTTCAATTTCTTTTAAATTTACAACTGTAATTTTTTTACTGAAATCTTTGATTTGTGTCTTTCTTAGGAAAGCTTTAAGTGGCTCCTGATAAGAATTATATATATAAGCAATTTAGAGTTGCCTTGATAATTATTTGGAGTCTAAAAACCGCAGTCTGTAAGGACAATATAAAATAAGTAAATAACCATTAAATAAGGATGGAGAAGCTTTGATGACTCAGATTATTTCTAGCTAGGTAATCAACATCTTCACAGAGGATACTCACTTGAAATAAGTATTGGAGAGTAGAAAGGGGTAATTAAGGAAAGGAGAATATGTGCTTTTATAGAAGATAGAACAGGAATGTCCAAAAGAGGGGGCAAAGGAAACAGCACCTCCTACGTGTGTCAGGTCCTCCTTTTGGCTCCAGGCCCTCGACAGGTGTTGTGACTATGTTACCCTGTATAAAATCCTTTCATGATCATTACGAAACACTGTGCAAGTATGTAAGCACAGGCATGTGTGTCACTAACCTGTTATTCTCCTTGATGGGTTTTGACTTCTAGTGCCTTCTACTCCTGTGCACATTGCCAATGGCATGAAAAACTACATGAAGAAACCTCCCTACATGCAAGACAGTGCTATAGATTCTTCTGAGGATCACCGCTGGCCACGTGATACCCCAAGGCACATCTCAGAGAGCTCTTTTGGACTGTCTGGGGGCCTGCGGGAAGGAAGCCTGAGTTCTCAGGATTCCAGGACTGAAAGTGCCAGCTTGTCCCAGAGCCAGGTCAATGGTTTCTTTGCCAGCCCTGTAGGTGACCAAACGTGGCAGGAATCACAGCACGGCAGCCCTTCCCCTTCTGTGATATCCAAAACCACTGAGAAAAAGAGGACTTCTTCTGACAGTAATCGAAGCAAAACTAAAAAACCAGGCATTTCTGATGCAACAGATTACTCTGACCGTGGAGATTCAGACATGGATGAAGCTACTTATTCAAGCAGTCAGGATCATCGAACACCAAAAAAGGTTGAATTTGAATCTCTAGGGGGGTTTTGGGTTTTTTTTTTTCATTTATTAAAGCAAACAACAGCAAATATATTTCAGAGGAGAATAATCTACTATAAACTGCTTACCTTATTCTGGAAAGGAGGAATAGTTGATGTACTGTGTTACTAACTGCTACTGCATTTGATGCTAACTTTCAGACAAATGAGCAGCTCTGAATACTAACTCTAATATGGCTATGATACTGGAAACTTGCAACCTGGTAACAGAAAGGAATGAATAATCAGGTTATGATTATTTTCTACAAGTTGTTTGTCTCTTGCATGCTTAATGTTTAAATTAATAAGAATTTAATATCCGAAAAAGTTGTTCCCAAATAGTTCGTATAATGGGCAGTTGACTTTACTGTTGATAGCCTAAATTCTTCTGAAGTTCTGAACATATGAAAATAATAAGAACAACAACATATAAAATTGCTCATTTCCTAGAAATGATATAAATGTAAACTCACCTTCACAAGCAGATTCAGAAAAAGAATCTTAAGCTCTTTATTCACCAAGGAAACAACATTCCTCATAAGAAAGTTATGCCCTTACAAATGGGGCTTAACTGCTGTGCCTATGCTTATATTGGATTTGTAAATATAACCAAAGTAAACATGAAGCCTATTCATCCCAGAGGTACCAATTGAAAACTGCTGCTTGATATATATTGATTTTTAAAGGAAATAGAAATACTTTCTAAATGCGAGAGCATCAAAAACACTGGACAAGGATTATGTAAAAGCCTGGTTTGAACTGGGTTCTGGGCTTCTCTCTGCCTTATCTAGCTGTTTGACCTGAAGCAAGCCCTTTAATCTCTAGACCTCAATTTCCTCAACCATAAAATACAAAGGCATTGGATTAGATGATCTCTGAGATGGCTTCTGGCCCTCATAATCTCTGAATTTACTCTATCCCTTAATATCTTGCTTTCCTTAATTTTTCCAAAAAACACGTATTGATCTTCCAGTAGTAATTCATTTTGACTCTAACAAGAAATCCTTTTGTTTGTTTTTCTTTGTTAAGGAATCTTCCTCCTCAATGAATACATCCAACAAAATGAATTTTAAAATTTTTCCTTCATCACCTCCTAAACCTGGAGATATCTTTGAGGTTGAACTGGCTAAAAATGATAACAGCTTGGGGATAAGTGTCACGGTACTGTTTGACAAGGTTTTCAAATGTTTTCTCTTCTCCATTTCCCGCAGCCTATTGTATGCCAATTTATTAATTTAATTATTTTGCTTCAGAAGGGAAACCTGTCAAATATTTCCCAAATTAAAAACTGAAATTGTTTCTAAAAACTTTTTTAAAAATCTTGTGTGATAGTGACTTTTCTGTGGTTTAAAAGAAATTACACAAATGCTACTTACTTAAACCCCATAGATTTCATTATGCTTAATTTGAATATAAGACTAAGATAATATAAAATTAGTATATTTTGCATACATTTCACACTTCTGTGTGAGCATCGAATAATACACTTTAACCTACAACTTAAATAAATTCTAATGTATATTTACATGCCCTTTCTCCCCATAATATATCCTAATTGTAAACATGGTTAGTATATTAAAATTAGAGGTTCCCAAGGAACATATATACTTTTATGGTATTTAAATATGAGCATAAGCTACTTGATGAAAATACTTTAGAATTCTAGTCTATAAATTCTAAATTATAACATTATCCTTTGTGACATTTAAAGGATATTGTTAGTTAGGAAAAACCATTCGAAAACATGGTTGAAATAGCACTATTAGTATATGGAGGTTAAAAAGAAAACCTAATTTTCAAGCACTTTTTAAAGTATTATAAGTCTTTACCTCTTGCCCTTGACTTCTTTAGAATTTTTTTATCTTCCTGTTGTGAAGGGAGATAAAAGTTGTGCTCCTCAGGAGATGGAGAACCTATTCATTAGATCTCATTTACAGTATAACAAAACTAACCAACTCAAGCCTTTTAAAATGGAAAAAAAAAAAATTCCTTGACTCATAGATTTGCAAGTTGCAGTTTAGCAAATATGATCTGAAGTAAATTACTCTATATGCTGTTTTTTCTGACAGTCGTGTTTTCATACTAATTTTGCATAGATGGATTTTGCTTCTACTTGCTCATAATGCATGATATAGACTCACAAAGGGAGAAACAATTCACATAGTCAAAACCTGGCATGTTGTTTTCTGAGTAAAGCGTTTTTCTAAAGAGTAACTGCTTTACATTTGGAAAACTTGGCTAGAAATAGTCTTGGGTCTTAATTAATTGCATGTGCTGATGTGCTGCTGCTTTGGCTGAGGAACAGAATGCTTTCTAGGTCTCAGATTGGAAAGATGGAGTGTGAAGTTTTCCATATGACAAAATGTTATTTTATTTGTCTTTTTCCACTTAGGGAGGTGTGAATACCAGTGTCAGACATGGTGGCATTTATGTGAAAGCTATTATTCCCAAGGGAGCAGCTGAGTCCGATGGTAGAATTCACAAAGGTAGAGTGTTTGTGTGTGTATAGGAATTATACATAGGATTATCATTTCAAATAAATAAAAAATTAGGAAATTGGTAGAGACCTTCAAATATTCATAATCTAAAATAAAAACATATGCACTTAAGACTAAAGCATTTAAAAACTCCCTGATGTCATTCTAAAAACTCTTCTTCCCAGCCTAGTCTCTAGTATCAGAAAATATCTTGACAGTGTTTTATTTTGTGTTTTGTATTTTCTAATCGGGCTGGCAGGAAGCCTGCTTCTCCCTCTCCCACTCCCCCTGCTTGTGCTCCCTTTCTCACTGTGTCTCTCTCTGTCAAATAAATAAATAAGATCTTTTAAAAAAAAAAAAAAGCATATTGAATCTTTATTTTTAGGTGATCGTGTCCTTGCCGTCAATGGAGTTAGTCTGGAAGGAGCTACCCACAAGCAAGCTGTGGAAACACTGAGAAATACAGGACAGGTAATAATAACTCATTATACCAACATTTTAAGATATGTTAGAGGAACATAATAATGTGTAAATAATATGTCTCACTGAGGTCTCCAGATTTGTTAGTAAAGAAACCAAGCCTGATTCCCATAAATGTTCTGATATTTTCTTTTGCTTCAAATTGGGAAGCAAGTATTATGACAGGTTTTTCACTGAGGAAACTTGGCTTTCTATGTCACATTTAGCCCTACTATTACCAGATCTGACAGGAGAAAGGGTGGGGATTGCATTTTTAAAATTTTTCGTAAACATCTACAAATACCTAGTGATTTCCACTTCTAGTCATTTTTCAGCCCAAAGGCTAAATTATTTTCTTAAGTTTACTAGATTATTTGTAAGTCTGTATATTTTAGTGGTGATTTTATTCTAGTGCCCAAATTTTCTATAACATGTTTATGTTAATTCCAGAAGAGGAATTTTTTTTTTTTTTAAGAGAAAGAAAGGGAGGGGGAGGGGCAGAGGGAGAGAAGAGAAAGAAAACCTTGATTTTGAAATTTTCAATTCCTTGCTTTGTTTTTTTATTTTTTTTCTTCCTCTACCTATATTTGGTGGACCAGGTAGTTACTGTGCAAGACTTTATACCATCAACTATACAAAGACCTAAAAATGTATCTCTTTTCTTGTAATTCTTCCTAATGAAATGCTATTCCATTTGTCCAGGTGGTTCATCTGTTATTAGAAAAGGGGCAGTCTCCAGTGGCCAAAGAACATGTCCCCCTGACCCCACAGTGTACCCTTCCAGATCCAGATGCCCAAGGTCAAGTCGCAGAAAAAATGAAGAAAATAACTAATGTCAAAGACTACAGCTTTGTCACTGAAGGTCAGGCCTTGAGAGACTGTCATCTTACCTTTAACTTCTTACTGACTTACTCAAAATTTAATTTTTGTATGTTGGATTATAATTTATGCCTGAGTTTCTCTAATTACTCTTGTCAACTGTAAATAATCTGATGGAGCACTATACCAATTTTTTTTTAAGACACATATTTGCACCTCTTAGAGTCTGAAAGACCGTAGTTAATGCAGTCATGCATAAAACAAATTATGGCCACCTAATAGTGTTAAATTCAAATGAAATTTTCAAAGGAAAAAGTAAATATAAATAATTGCTGAGAATAGCTTTAAATTCATGTGAAATCTTGACTCTTGACATTTTCTATATTTTGGTTTAATCTTTTGTATTTGTCAAGCTAACCCTAGGCAGAAATTCACCTTATAGTTCCCAAACAGTGGTCTTTCTTAAAAATTTTGCAAGCCTTGGACATACCACTACTTGGTAGGAAAATAAGAAAATAAAGAATGATGTAGTACTGAGTTTTTCATAAAGTTAAAAGTGTTCATAATACAAAAATACCCTTTATTCTGAGATTCCATTTATTTCATTTTTAGGGTCATAGATATCCTTTACTTTAAAAACGATGGTGGTGGTATATAGTCATTGTTTTGTCTTTTATTTTAAATCTTTATTTGATTTCCAAATGTTAGTACCTCTGAATTAGTCACAAAAATAAGGAGAAAAAAACGGCCCAGCCTGTATTAGTTTATCTCATTATGAAAACAAAATTAGCATACTTACTTTATCTCACTGCTGGATATTTATTTTTTCCATCACAACCTCTTTAAATGTGTTTTTTCATTCTTTTCCAGTTATTATTTTTTCAGTTTCTTTTGTTGATGAGAATTTCTTCAAAATGCCATTGTAGTTTATTGGAGTAAAGTATGTCTCTCTAAAACAGTGGAGTGTCCACTTATTTTCTCCTACCCTTCTCTAACATTTGTTTTGCTCTTCTTACCATCTCTCTCCCATTGTGTACCCAAATTTCCCTCATTCTTCTCCTTTCCCAGATTTTTCTCTTTTTTTATGTTATTCTACAGTCTATTTTATTTGTTTATTTGACAAAAAGAAACAAAGCCAGAGAGAGAACACAAGCAGAGGGAATGGGAGAGGGAGAAGCAGGCCTCCCGCCAAGCAGGGATCCCTGAGAGGGGATCATGACCCGAGCCAAGCTAGATGATTAACAACTGAGCCACCCAGGTGCACCTCTACAGTCTTTTGAAATACATGGGATTAAAGCATAATTTTATTTCCAGAACCAAAATATCAAAATCGGGTGCCTGGGTGGCTCAGAGGGTTAAGCCTCTACCTTTGGCTCAGGTCATGATCTCAGGGTCCTGAGATCGAGGCCCACATCGGGCTCTCTGCTCAGCAGGGAGCCTGCTTCCCCCTCTTTCTCTGCCTGCCTCTCTGCCTATTTGTGACCTCTCTCTCTGTCAAATAAATAAATACAATTAAAAAAAATATCAAAATCAAAATCTCCTGTTCAGGTAGCTTAGTTTATGCAGCTTATTAGCTTATTAAGTTTTCTTAGTGACAAAGAGTGTGAGGTAGGATTTGAATAAGAATAAAAGCACAGTAAGTGCCTATAAAGCTGTAAATTTTCTGAGAAAATGGGCTTTTTAAGATGTGTCTTAAAGTATATATCTCTATATGTTCATATGTTCATCTCAAGATAGCACGTTAAGAATATTTAAGTTTTTGGAGCCTAGGTGGCTCAGAGAGTTAAACCTCTGCCTTCAGCTCAGGTCATGATCTCAGGGTCCTAGGATGGAGGCCTGAGTAGGGCTCTGCTCAGCAGGGAGCCTGCTTTCCCCTCTTTCTCTCCCTGCCTCTCTGCCTACTTGTGATCTCTCTCTCTGATAAATAGATAAAATCTTTTAAAAAAAAAAATTTAAGTTTTTTATATCTTTTTTTTCTCTCTCTCTCCAGAGAATACGTTTGAAGTAAAATTGTTTAAAAATAGCTCAGGTCTTGGGTTCAGTTTTTCTCGAGAAGACAATTTGATTCCTGAACAAATGAATGCCAGCATAGTAAGGGTTAAAAAGCTCTTTCCAGGACAGCCAGCAGCAGAAAGTGGAAAAATTGATGTGGGAGATGTTATCTTGAAAGTGAATGGAGCCTCTCTGAAAGGACTATCTCAGCAGGTGAGCCCCCAGGTGTTAAATGCAGCACTTTTAATAATGAGATGGGTTGACCTTTCACAATGATTTCATAATTCTGGCTGAACTGTATCTTCGTTTGTCATTCATGGTACCCCTAGGAGGTCATATCTGCTCTCAGGGGAACATCTCCAGAAGTATCCTTGCTGCTCTGTAGACCTTCACCTGGTGTGCTACCGGAAATTGACCCTGCTCTTTTGGTGAGAACTGTGAAAAGTCTGTATTTTTAGAGAATAGTAATTGAGTGATTAATTCAGCTGTAGTAGTTTCATCATTGATTGATCTCCTGGGTTTCATCCTACTCTATTCTTTAGCTAGGAATATCTTGTGTGAGTGATATAGCCCCTGAGTGTATCTACATTTGTAATATAAAGTAATTCAATTCACTTTCCTTTCTCTCCTTTCCACTTCTAGAATTCTAGAATTGTAGAAGTTTGCTTTCTAAGCATAATTAGGAAAAGATACAAAAGTATCTTTATAAGATACTTATAAATGGTTATAAGACTCTTCTGTCCCATTTCTTCATTGAACCAAACTGGAAAGCATAATTCTCATTCTGAGCAAGTTTAGATAAAAATGAAAATTATTTAAGAATTTCTGCCTTTATTTTTAATTCTGGAAATTACAGAGTAAGTAATATGCATGTCCATTTCCCTTTCTTATGTCAAGGAGACAGTTAAAGGATCCAAAATCTATTCTGATGGTTATTTATAAATTACATGCTTATAGGTAAGAATCCATACTTAGATGAATAATATAATTGAAGAAAGATGACTTTTGTCCTGTCTCCTTAAAAGGGTATTCCATTAAAAATAAATGTGACCCTGGGTATGAAAGGCAGGAGTATCTAGCCCAGAAACAAAGGCCTTTATATCAAGGAGGTGGGTAGTGTTAGGACATTATTAGGAAAGCATCATTTCTGAAAATTTATTATAAACAGCATTTTATGAGAATACATTGATTTTGAGCACCAGATAGGAAGAACTGAGTGGAACACTCTTAATGAGTATGTAAATTGATACAATCTTTCCAGAAAGCAATCTGGAAATACTTACCAAGGCCTTTAAGAACATCCTATGTGCTGAATATTAAATAGAAATTTACAGAGAGGCACCTGGATGGCTCACTCAGTTGAGTGGCTACATTGGGCTCAGTCATGATGACAGGGTCCTGGGATCCAGCCCCTCATCAGGCTCCCTGCTCAGCAGGAAGCCCTGATTCTCCCTCTCCTTCCCAATTGTGCTCTCTGTCGCTATCTCTTTCTCTCTTTCTCTCTCAAATAAATACATAAAATCTTTTTTTTTAAGATTTTATGTATTTATTTGACAGAGAGAAACACAGCTAGAAAGGGAACACAAGAAGAGGGAGTGAGAGAGGGAGAAGCAGGGAGCAGAGAGCCCAATGTTGGGCTCGATTCTAGGACTCCATGATCACGACCTGAGCCAAAGGGCAGACAACTAATAACCGAGCCACCCAGGTGTCCCAACAAATAAAACTTTTTTAAAAACTAGAAAATTACAAGGAAATAATGAGAAACTGAAGTGAAAATGTACATACAAACAATCTCTGGATTTCTATTAATAGTAAAATGTTAGAAAAAGTTCTGTTTAAAATAAAAGAATTCATTTTTTTAAGATTTTATTTATTTATTTGACAGAGAGAGAGAGATCACAAGTAGGCAGAAAAGCAGGCAGAGAGAGAGGAGGAAGCAGGCTCCTTGCTGTGCAGAGAGCCCAATGTGGGGCCTCGATCCCAGGACCCTGAGATCATGACCTGAGCCACCCAGGCACCCTAAAATAAAAGAGTTCTGAAATAGCTGAAAGCTATAGCCATCTGTGGGATCATTACAGTCTTAAGCAGTTTTTTTTTTTTCAAAGCGAAAATACTCGTAGAACCCTAAATTTGAAAGTAAGTTACAAGGGTGCCTGGCTGGTTCAGTCCGTGGATTGTGGGACCCTTGACATCAGGGTCATGAGTTTGAGCCCAATGTTAGGTATAGAGAGTACTTAAAATCTTAAAAAAAGAAAAAAAGGTAGGATACAAAGTACATAATATAGTACAAGTCATGTAATATTGACAGTTCTTTTTAGATATATTTATATATGGTTTTTCCTCTCTAATGAGCATAAATTACCTTTATTATTAAAATATAATTGAATATTTTAATAGAAAGTGTTGTTCAATCAACATGTTCTTTTTCAATTAAGTGGTTTTTTTAAAAAAGATTTTATTGGGGTGCCTGGGTGGCTCAGTTGGTTAAGCAACTGCCTTCAACTCAGGTCATGATCCGGAGACCTGGGATCAACTCCCACATCAGGCTCCCTGCTCAGCAGGAAGCCTGCTTTTCCGAAACTCTCTCACTTCCCCTGCTTGTGTTCCCTCTCTAGCTGTGTCTCTCTCTGTCAAATAAAGAAAATCTTTAAAAAAAAAAAAAAAGATTTTATTTATTTATTTGGGTGAGAGAGAGTGTGCATGGGCAGAGGGAGGGGCAGAAGCAGATTCCCCTCTGAGCCGGGAGCCCAACTCAGAGCTTGATCCCAGGACCCCTGGATCACAACCTGAACTGAAGTCCGATGCTTAACCAACTGAGCTATCCAGGCACCCCTCAATTAAGTAGTTGTTTTGTTTTGTTTTGTTTTGTTTTTTTAAAGATTTTATTTATTTGACAGAGAGAAACACAGCCAGAGAGGGAACACAAGCAGGGGGAGTGAGAGAGGGAGAAGCAGACTTCTCGCTGAGCAGGGAGCCCGATATGGGGCTCCATCCCAGATCTCCAGGATTATGACCTGAGCCGAAGGCAGTCGCTTAACCAACTGAGCCACCCAGGCGCCCCTCAATTAAGTGTTCTAAAGTTAATATAAGTTGTCATACTCTTATCTTTTTCAATGTGTGTATTACAGACCCCACTCCACTCTCCAGTACAAGTACTTCCAAACAACAGTAAAGACTTTTCTCAACCAGCATGTGTGGAACAAGGCACCAGCTCAGATGAAAATGAAATGTATGACAAAAGCAAGAAACAATGCACATCCCCATCCAGGAGAAACAGTTATAGTGACAGTAGTGGCAGTGGAGAGGAAGACTTGGTGAAAGCTCCAGCAAAAATACCAAATATGAGCTGGAACTCATCTTTGCATCAGACTCTAAACAACATGGTATCACGGTCACAAAGTCAACGTGAAACCTCTAAGAGTCAAGAAGATACCATTTGTACCATGTTTTACTATCCTCAGAAAACAGCCAGTAAACCAGAACTTGAGGACAGGTATTGTCGATATTATGTGTAGCACTCAAAGCAACTGGTTATTGTCAGTAGTGCCAGCAGCAACCTGCGTTTCTGTAAGGACAAAATACACCTACATGTGAATGAACTTCACAGTGATCAGGCAGACGATGACTGTGTTAGGTATCTCGTTTTTGTGCCTGACGTGTTAATTAGCAAACCAGAAAGCTCTCTAGCCTTTCAACCCAAGACTTGTTGATCTCTTGAGCATATTTAGTTGAAATTGGGAAAATTATTTGCATGTCATCATCATTCATATTACTTAAAAGAAAAAGAAAAGACCTATTTAGATAGCAATGGGCAAGAGAGTAGGGAGTACAAATATAAAGGGAAGTGGTGGGAGGGAGGAGACAGAGTTTAAAGAGGTAAGATATAAAACTGCAGAAGATGGGGAAAGATGATTGAAAGCATAAGGCAAAAAGAAAAACTACATTTATAACTCTAACAGTTATTCATACATTTTATTGATTACATCTTTGTGTATATTCAGATACACCCATATTTGTTCAAGCCCTTAGGTGTTTTCGATTTTTATTTCCCATTGTATCATCCAAAATAACCACCAAAATAAGATTTGTATTCTTTCCTTTTTCTTTTTTTTTTATTTTATTCTGTTGAAACACACATTACGCTTCTGATAACATTAGCTTCAGCCTTGAATTAACAACTAGGAATCGAAAGTATATTTACTTAACCTGTCTTACTAATTTATGCAGCTTAAAGAGTTTTATTAAAAAACCTGGACAGAGAAAAGAAATTGGTAATATTAGCATGTAACAGATATGAAATAAATTCATAATCCAGAGTGAGGATCACAATCAATAGCAGACATGAATATTTGTTAATATATTTTCTGTTTGTGGCACAAACTTACTATATTGGATTGAAATGTATTTGAAAATAGTCTTGCTTTTTTGTGTGTGTAGCAATCCTCCTTCCACTCCACCATCAAACATGACTTTTGGACAGAGCTATCAACCCCAAGCAGAGTCTGCTTCCACTAATTCAATGGATAAATATCGTATATATCACATTTCTGAACCAGCTAGACAAGAAAGCTTGACATCTTTGAAAAATGACTTGGAAAACCATCTTGAGGACTTTGAGCTGGTGAGTTGTTTCCTCTGTACTAAGAAAATTATGTATTTTCTCAAGTAAGTAAGGATTAAATGAAATATATGTAGAGCACCTAAGACAGTGTCTGCTATTTCCCAAATTCTGATGAGTTGCCTATTTAACTTTTCATCAACTTGGAATGTAATTTTTTTCTCCTCCACACTTTTTTGTGTGCCCAAATGGAATCCTTTACATTGTACTAATAGCCCTAGGACTTCTAATCTTTTTTTTTTTTTTTTTTTTAAAGATTTTATTTATTTGACAGAGAGAAACACAGCTAGAGAGGGAACACAAGCAGGGGGAGTGAGAGAGGGAGAAGCAGGCTTCCTGCCGAGCAGAGAGCCCGATGTGGGACTCGATCCCGGGTCTCCGGGATCATGACCTGAGCCGAAGGCAGTGGCTTAACCAACTGAGCCACCCAGGTGCCCCAGGACTTCTAATCTTTATATTCAGTCTGGAAACCAAATTTCCAAGAATAATGTCCTTTACCTTGATTGAAATCAGCTTTTTCCAATATTATTTTTATTATCCAAGTAATAAATATTTATTGTAGGAAAACTAAAAAAAAAAGATTAAAACCACTGATAATCTCACCACCTAAAAATCATATACATTTTGAAGTTAATCTCTCCAGATACTTGGTTTCCTTAGCAGAGTGTGTGTGTGTGTGTGTGTGTGTGTGTGTGTGTGTGTGTGTATGATAGCCACATCTTCAGTTTCATTCTCAGAAGTAGAAAATAATCTTTTCTTAGAAAGAAGAAAATTTTTGAATGATTTCCTTTAGAAGTGTATTATCACCCTATAAACTATAAGCAACCTTCATATCTCATTCAAAATCTTTTTTAAAAAATTTTTTTGCACAATTAAATGAAGTAATATTTAGTCACCCAAAGGCTTCATGTTTTTATAAGAAAACCTTTTCTTCTGTGGCTTTTGGCATCTATCTTGACTGTTTAGAAATATATGGAGAATTTTTTCTGAACCTTCCACAGAAAATGTTTTCTTTGATCATCAAAGTATAACCACAAATGTGTCCTTGTTATCCTGAAAATACAAAAACTGAAGCATGAGTAAGTCTTGTCTTAGCTGTCTTTAGACAAACACGTAGCGTTATATCTAAATCCAACTTTTACATTGGGATATATTCTATCTAGAATGGGATAGACCATCTTCTTCACTTGGTTAAGATCAGTAACCTTTTAAGATTTGGTTTCCTCTTCTTTTACTCAGTAGAAAAAATTGTCCTGTGTGTCAGTGGCCAGAAATAGACAACCTAAAGAGTCACTGTTTTCTTCCCTTAGGAAGTAGAACTCCTCATTACCCTAATTAAATCAGAAAAAGGAAGCCTGGGTTTTACAGTAACCAAAGGCAATCAGAGTATTGGTTGTTATGTTCATGATGTCATTCAGGATCCAGCCAAAAGTGATGGACGGCTAAGACCTGGGGACCGGCTTATAAAGGTGAGACATTATCAGAATGGATTTGTGCAAATGTAGCTAAACACTAAGCCAGGGCGGGAGAAGGAAGAACAAGAAGGTTGAGCTAATATAACACTCCATTTATTGTTTGGTTTATATTCCCCATCTCCACTTTTTAATGATAAAGGTCTTTATATAGTTAACAGTTTGGGAAATGCTTACAGTTCCTTTTTTATTTAGGAAGTCCCTCTAATCTCAGTTAAAGCATTAAATAAGCTATCTTGGGTATCAGGGACAGAAAGTTTCTTAAATTACTATGAATATAAATCTCTTATGTTAGCAAAATAATGATGCATTTGTATTTTACATTATGACTTTACATGGAATTACTTGATCATTGTACTTATGATTTCCACAGTAAAGGGAATTTGCAATAAATTAGAGACAACTCTCTTACTGGCTAATATACAGCTAGGGAGATTACTGTATTTTCATAGCAACTTCTAATCCTGTTTTGCCTTTTTCTCATTTTTGTAGGTTAATGACACAGATGTTACAAACATGACTCACACAGATGCAGTGAATCTGCTCCGAGCTGCACCTAAGACAGTCAGATTAGTTCTAGGACGAGTTCTAGAATTACCCAGGATGCCAGTGCTGCCTCATCTGCTACCTGACATTACATTAACATGCAACAAGGAGGAGTTAGGTAATGCACATTCAAGCTTTGTGCAGTGTGATTTTTCTTGGCTAGGTTTAAGTAAGTACTTTTAAGACTAAGGAAACCAATATTTTCTATTCCCTGAAGGTTTTTCCTTATCTGGAGGTCATGACAGCCTCCATCAGGTGGTATATATTAGTGATATCAATCCAAGGTCAGTTGCAGCCATTGAGGGCAATCTCCAGCTTTTGGACATCATCCACTATGTGAATGGACTCAGCACACAAGGAATGACCTTGGAAGAAGCTAAGAGAGCATTAAACATGTCACTTCCTTCAGTGGTGCTGAAAGCAACAAGGTACTCTGCAATTACCTGTGGGTTTTTTGTGTTTGCACAAGTGTCAGGCTGTTGATTATACTTATGCTATCTTAAAAAGATTACTCCTAAATTAGTAACTCACACACTAAACTGGCAAGAATAATTAAAGTTAGAACAGACTTTTTTTTTTTATTGTTACTTAAATTTTTTTTCCCAGTGTTTCAAGAATCATTCCCCATTCCCTACACCCAGTGTTCCATGCATTAGGTGCCCGCAGTAGCCACCACCAGGCTCTCCCATCCCTCCACCCCCCTCCCTCCAAGTCCCTCAGTTTGTTTCTGTGTCCAAAGTCTCTGTTGTTTCGTTTCCCTCCCTGGATTACCCTAGTTCCCGTTTACTTTCCTTCTCCCACTGTCCTCCAGGTTACCTCTCATGCACCGCAAGTAAGTGAAACCATGTGATACTTGACTTTCTCTACTTGGCTTATTTCACCCAGCATAATCTCTTCCAGTCCAGTCCATGTTGCTACAAAAGTTGGATATTCATCCTTTCTGATGGAGGCATAGTATTCCATTGTATATATGTACCACATCTTCTTTATCCATTCATCTGTTGATGGGCACCTTGGCTCTTTCCACAGTTTGGCGATTGTGGCCATTGCTGCGATGAACA
>PITA01017570.1:0-42945 GCA_004023965.1 Spilogale gracilis | reverse complement strand
AAAAGGGGTCCAAATCAAGTCTGCCCATCAATGCAAGACACACACTGAATCGATTCTACAAGCTTCAGATGAATATGGAATTTACGTTTCTCATTACTAAGTTTTGTAACAGTCGCTTACATGTTGCAATAATAATACCACAGCTAGACCCCAAGACCTGGCCTTTACCACTCCCTCAATTGAACTCACCAACCTTTGTTCCGCATTTTCTCTTAAACTCTCCTTCCTGGCTTATCTCTTAACTCAGGCATATGAAACCCGAGATGGTCCCACAGGCCCTGGCCACCCAGACCAGATTGGGCTTAACCCCTGATTGCAGCCCGCACAGAGGGACAATGGCATGACCCCTGAAGGACCCACAGTAACCTTTATCTTGCTTCTGCACTGCAATTTCCCTCCAGGGAGGAACTCCAGACTCATTGCCATAACTTGCAGGACCTGTCTAGTCACCTTTCTTTCAGGTGCATGTGGCACCTTAGCCCACCTCTGATTAGGAAGACAAAGCTTCCTTATCTAAATTCATCCTAACCCTGAAAAAAAGGAACCCCTCCACCCTCAGGGAGTCGTGGCTTTGAAGCCATTCCCTGTGATCTCCTTATTTGCTGCAAAGAAGAGTTTTCACACAGTAACTCCACCTGCTGCCCTTTCTGACCCCCGAGTAGCAGAGACTGACCAGTTCCGTTAGGGAATCATCCCAGAGGTCACGTCCACCTCTTCAAATCAGTTTCACCTTGACGGCTTCTCAGCCTACCTGGGATCCTTCCGCCGGCCTCTTTCTAGCGCTCACCCCATTCAACCTTAGTCGTGCCGGTTTCTGCAAAACACTTGCCATGATCCTGACCCGGCCTTTGTCCTTGAATCTGCTTCTAATTTTCAGGGTCAATCCCCAGCTGCCTCAACCCTATGGACACTCCAGTGACTGAGTCCTTACCCTACTGCATCCCAGCTCTCCATGAACACTGACAAGTCCACAGGGAACTTGGGAGAGGGGGCGTGGCTTGACTTGAACTTGGGCCTACCCAAGACTTTAGCAAACTCTTGGTCTTGAAAGGCAAGACCCCACCCATGGTTGCAGTGACAGGCCCACGACTTTACAAAAGACCCTCTTTATCCTTACAAATCAGTGTGACAGAAGCGCCTTATCACTCTGCCTGGCTCCCCCTTTCCAGGCCCTGTCCTAAAAACCTGGCTGGCTTCATATCAACGGGCTAATTACTTGTGCTGTAATGATCAACCTGCCTAATTTATCACTTCTTTGAACATTTAATTAGCCAGCAGTGCAAGACAATTAGGTTCTGAATTAGGATAAATTAAACTGCTAGCTTAGCAGCTCTAAGGACATGGAAACTATAACCAATTACATCTACAAAAAGATCCGACAGAACCGTCAAAGAGCAGGAGCCTGTCGTCGACCAGCAGCCCGATGGGCCAAACATTCTGTAGAATCTGGGGGCGGGGGCAGTTGTTTCAGCTTGGAAAACAGAGCTTGGAGGTATATTCCTTTGCTAGAGCAAAACATTTGCCTGGGACGGGGCTTGGAGTCTTTACCCCCCAACGAGAAAATGTTTATACCATCTGTGACAACGGACTGTATGATTATTTTCGAGATTTTATTTTTAAGTCATCTCTATACCCCACGTGAGGCTGGAACACATGACCCTGAGATCAAGAGTCATAGGCTCTACCGACTGAGCCAGCCAGGCCCCCCATTGTTGAAGATCAAGTAGAATTAGAAATTTGCAAAAGTAGCATGCTCAATGGCCATGCCTAGGATCATTGTTTTGGTAGTCCACAAATTATAGATGGTACCCCAGGATATTTATATAACAGTCTAAATTCTTTACAGAGAGGAAGTCATTTCTCATCTATCTATTTAAGCCAAGTTACTCTTGCATATTCACACCACGATGCTGTTTGCACTCCCTGGGCAGACACAGAGCTGGGCAGCAGCTGCGGATGTCTGGGGACAGACGTCCTTCTAGCCTGAGGTTCATTCAATGTTTGCTTTCAGTGTGAGGAAAATTGATTGACAGATGTGGGGCTTCCCCTCCAGACAGGGTGACAAAAGAGAAGGGAAAGAAGGGGGGGGGGCAGGGTCCTTCTTGATCTTATCCTCTTTCTGGAATTTTCCATGAATGCAAAAGGACCTCTCAGGCTCCAGGAACACACTGTCAACAGTGTGTTAGTTCCATGTGATTCCCTTTAATTCCTTGTTTGTGACTGAAGACCTCTCGGGAAGCCTTGCACACGTGGTTCGGGTCTGGCTCACAGCTGCTCTAGGAATCATTATTCATGGGGACTTTGTGTGCAGGGTTGGGTTTTGTATTCTGGGAGATGCCTGTGCCTCCACTTTCCGCGCACGCTGCCATCAGTGGTAACAGGCAAGAGATCTGCAAGGAAAAAGTATCAGCAAGTTCCCTGGCTTGACCTGACATCCCCTGCCTTTCCCACCTTCCTCCTGTCTACATGAGCTCATGTCTACAGCCCAGCTGTGAGTGGGATCATTGCAGATCCCAAAACACTGTGGCCAGTGAAATGCAGACACCGTACTGCAGGGATGTGTGCATGGTTGAAGGCCGCCTTCCAGAGCTATGGGCCAAGTCACAGGCCCGGGGAAGGCCTTGTCACACTTAAAATGCTGAAGAAGGGCGCTGGGAACACCAGAGAAAGATGTGTTCAGCACGATCAAAGGGCAGTTAGACACTTCGGGAAGGGAAGTGGTTGGCACGCTGTGGATGTTTGGAGGAAAGTGGCCAGTGCCAATTTGGAAAGCACCCAGGGAGCAAGAATTTCCTTACAATCCAGAACCTTCCAGCAGGAGGCAGCTTATAGCAGAGCCAGAACCAAGGGGCCCAGCTGACCAGCTCTCTCCATACCTTCCCAACTCTTTTTTTTTTTTTTTAAGATTTTATTTATTAATTTGTTAGAGAGAGAGAGAGAGCGCACGAGCACAAGCAGGGGGAGTGGCATGCAGAGGGAGAAGTAGGTTCCCAGCTAAGCAGGGAGCACAATGCAGGACTCGATCTCAGGACTCCAGGATCATGACCAGAGCTGAAGGCAAGTACTTAACTGACTGAGCCAACCAGGAGGTGCAATCCCTTCCCAACTCTTAAGGTTTTGTTGGTTTGGCTTCATTTACAACAAGGAAATCGGCAAGACTTTTTTCAAGAACTGGCTTTGGCATCACAATTTCTAGACTAAAGGTGTTAGTCCCACCCTTCTCGAATCCCATCCCAGTCATGAAGCTAACCACAGCCAAGGAACTTCCCAAATCTTTACCATAAAAGAGCATTGTAGTCATTTGAAACGTCTGGGAAATCAGGAGTGAACAGCAGGGGCGACCTTAGAAATTCTCCAGGGAGCATATGTTCCTAGGAAAGCTCGGAAGCAAATGTCATAAAACCCCCACATCATCTTAGAAAATGTTTGCAGGTATGCATTCCGCTGACATATTTAGAGCAAATTAGTCTCTTCTGCATTGTTTCTCCAAATTGCCTCTTATCATCACTTCCTTAAAAATGCTCCAGTTAAGAGAAAGGATGAAGTTCCTATGGGGTGGCTCTCTGTACATATTAGTCTGAGGCTTTCAAATTAGAGACCAAACCACAGGTCTCTGTTACCATAGAACCACAGCGTTTCTCTGGCTGTTAAAATTATTAACTCAAAGAACATGCATCTTCTTAAACTCTGCCTGTTATTTATCTACTGTTCCATGGGCTTGTCTGTGCCTGGAGTGAACCCTATTAATCACCGGTGCAAGAGAGAACAACCACTACTTTCTTCCTGTCGGGAGTGGCAAGCAGGGGCAATTCATTTCCCCGTCACTCTGTCCGTCTTAGAGGAGGGAGAAGAGGAAGGCCGGAGACACTCTGGAGTGAAGGCGGCCTGAAGGAGCCTGAGATGATGCACAGAGATGAGACAGACTGGCTGTCAGTGGCTTTCCAACCCTCTCTGCTACTGCAGACACAGGGCATGCTGAGCGATGACCAGAGGTTCCTGTCCCCTTGCCAGGTGACTGGGTCCTGGGTCCTCATCTAAAAGCAAAGACTAGTCATCGCCAAGTACAGCACGCACATCACCTTATACTGTACAGAATGTGTTCCAAGCCATTCATTCTTTTCATCTCCCATGAACGATGCATTATTATCCCCATTTAACAGAGAAAGAGACTGAGGCTATGAGAACTTCCATAGCTTGCTCAGAAAGCCACGACAGTGGGTGGAGAGACCCGGCTGCAAAGTGAGATAGTCTATTTTTAAATCTCATGTCCTCCCCCACCCCCCAAACCCATATAAGGCTGTTTACAGCAGTTCTGTTCCTAATCGCTCGACTCTACCAAGATGGTCCACGGCAGGCAAACGGATGAGCAAGCTGGCACATCAAGACTTGGACAATTATTGGCCACTAAAACCAAATGAGCTTGTAAGCCACAAAGAGACATAGAGGAATCTTAAATGCTTATTACTACGATTGCAGCTATATGACATTCTAGAAAAGCCAAAACAATGAAGACAATAAAAAGATCAGCGGTGGCCAGGGATTAGCTGGGGAGGGAGGGATAAGTGGGCACCGAGGATTTTTAGGGCAGTAAATACACTCTGTAGGACACAATCACGGTTGGCCCATGTCGTCTGCACCTTTATCCAAATCCATAGAACGTACGACTCCCAGAGTGACCTGTAATGGGAACCGTGGACTTTGGGCAATTCCGATGTGTCCGTATAGGCTCCGGGATTTGTACCAGTGTATCATGCTGGTGGGGGATGTCCATAAAAGGGAAGGCCCCACATGCATAAGGACAGCGATATACGGAAAATCTCTGTACCTTCCTCTCAATTTCGCTGTGAACCTAAAACGGCTCTAAAAAAAGAGAGAAAAGAAAAAAGCCTTAAAAACAAACAAACAAATCTCATGTCTTTGCCTTGTTACTCATGAGGCAACAAGAGTGAACCACTGCCATTGCAGAGGTCAGAAGAAGCTGGATGCTGTGCTCGGACACTGTGACGGGAAAACAGAATAGGAGAAACGAGTGTCAGAAGTCGCTGGGGCTCTGTAGGGAGCAGGCTCCCAGGCTGCGCAGGGCACAGAGCCTCTTCAGCAGAGCTCTGGCTGGGCTGTCACCCCCTTGCTCAGCTTGGCTCTCTGCTCATTCATTTCTCAAGTGCCCAGTGCCTAGTGACACGTTCTGCCTGTGGCTGACCCGTTCCCTTAAGGAATTTGGTCACCGAAGTCTACCACGTGCGGGATGATGTGGTCTCACAAAGCAAACACACCAAGCTCCCCGACCAGAAAATCTAAACCCGCATCCTAGGGGCTCTGTCATATCTTTTCTCGGTCACTACTTTGACTCTGATTTCTAATACCATATATTAGTGTTGCCTGTTCTGGGGCTTTCTATGACAGAATTCCATTGTATGTTCTCTTTCAAGGCTTCCTTTTGTTAAGCATTATGCTTGTTTGCTCTGTTAGCTCCATCCATCATGTGTGTGCATGTAGTCTGTCCATTTTCTTAGCTGCATAGTACTCCCTTGAATGGATCAAACACGTTACACTTTTTTTCTTCTGCTTTTGTTCATTTCAGTAGTTTCCAGTTTGGAACTAACATCAATTGTACAGGTGAATATGTTCCTCTGTGTGTCTGGGGGGACTACGTGGGTATTTCTTGAGAGTATATCCCAGGAGGGGAGTTGCAGGGCTGTGGAAAAGTATATGTTCAGTTTCAATAGTTTTTTGTCAAGTATGTGGGGCTTTGCCTTATACTGTGTAAATTAGTAAACATTTGTAAATATTTTTGTAAGTTTTTTTTGTAAATGATACTGTGGTTTTGTGAGTCACGGCGTATTAAAATGGGATGGTTTCCATTTGGGATGAAGCCCCAAAATACAGAGAACATAACTATAAATGGCCAGCACTTTACATTCCCAAAGGAGGGTCTAGACCATTTGGGAAAGGGCTAGAATTCCAAAGGCAGCAGACAATAGGCCCTGTGCCTCTTAGCTCGATACCCACATGGGGCTCTCTTGCGGTAAAAGTGGGGGAGTCCAGGACAGAGTTGGTGCCTTGTATCTGGCCCTCAGTTTCAAAGGGCTTCCAAGAGGGCCCCCAGGGTCTCTGAAATGCAACATCTTCTGGAATGCCATGGCTCAGGTGACCGAGTGTGGAGAGCAGTGAGCACGCTGGGAGCCAATGCAGGCGCTCTCATTGCAGGGCAGGGATGCACGTTTCCCTGGAACAGTGGGCGCCCAGGAGAAGCAGATCCTCCCAAAGAGAGGGGTGTAAAGGAGTTCGAGTTGGGTGGCTGAATTAGCTGGCCAAAAGGGGCCTTGCCCTGCTAAGGGAGCAGAACGAGGTGGCTTGCCGGTGAGGAGCTCCAAAGGACCCAATGATCCTGAAGCAAGAGGAGGCAGTAAGTTCCTGCTTATGAGCCGAGGAGACCACCAGGTCACATGGGGGTCCTGCCCAGTCCTGCCCCTTCCCTCTGCTGGTGTCTGACTCCTTTTCCCCAGCAGAAGGAGTCAGGGGCAGCCTTTCCAAGGCAGAGACAGGAGAGCAGCCCTTGACAGGGAAGTGGAGAAGAATTCACCAGCTGGTGCCTTGTTTCCAGCCCTACTGACTTTCCATCCTGGAGCAAGTACAACTGGGCTGGGAATGGTTTAACTTTAGATGCAGTTCGGAGTATGGAGGGGGCATCCTTCAGGCATATGAACTATTGAGATGAAATTATTCTGGGGACTAACATCAGTGATAGGATCTTTAGTTTATAAGAGTGATCTCAGAAATTTGGGACATCTTGCTCAGTGGGACCACTGGGATTACATTGGAACTGGGGGTGAGATAGGGACGGGCATGTCAAGACAGAAGTGTCACGACATAGGGAGATGTTGGACTTTGGAATGGGAAAACCATTAGGAGTCATCAGTGAGTACAGACAACCCTTACCCTCCGGTCAGGTGTAAAGTCTGGTTGAGCCCAAGGCTCTTACTCTCTGCTTGGGAGGGAAGCACCCCTCCACACCAGGCAGAGTATACATGCTCTCACCGGTGGGCTTCTTAATACCTTGGAGTCCCTTGATTTGAATGTTCTAGGGCTTCAGGAGAAGAAGTGTAAATGACCCAAGAAATTCATTTACAAGCAAGAAATCGACTCCCGGGCAGGCATATTCAGGAATCGCAGCATGGTTGAGTTCCTTAGGCTGTACTCAAGAGGGACTCTCCATTTTGAAAGATGGAGAGACTGAACTTCAAAAAGATAAACAAGAGTAGTAATTTCTAACCTGCGTTCCACAAACCACTGGGGTGGGGGACAGAGCAGGAGTAGGGCTGTGGTCAGAATTACAGCAAGAAGTCCAACTCTCCCCTACCATCTTGAGACCACACTCCACCAGTAAAGCAACCTAGTAAAACATGGTGTCATGGATGGTAGTCAACAAGTGTGTAATAAGACGCACACTCTTCAAAGGCATTACTAGATTTTTCATAACCCTGGGCCATTATGCTATTCTTCATCACAAATATTATCACGAGAGGACCTGATGCTTTCTTATTTTTTGCTCTCTTAAAGAGATGTCCTTACACCAGATGAGAGGAAAGAGTTGCACAGGGTTGCGATGCCATTGCATTAGCACTAACACGCCACTTAGCCAGCATGCGGGCTGCTAGAGAACACTGTGAGGTATTAGAGGGATGAATTGAAAATTGTCATTCTGTCAAACTTAGTGACAACATTATCTGCAGATCTTAGAAAAATCAGCTCAGAAAAATCCCTGGTTGGTAGTGATCCTCTCAGATAGATTGAAATCTTTCTAGGCTATTCCTCAGGGCTCATCAATCAAGAGTAGTTGTCATGGTGAACAGTTGAATGGATGGTTTCCATTTAATTATCTTCAGCCCTCTAGATATTGAAGGCACTTGGGGACAGCAGGCTCTGCCGGCCCCTGTCTCCTCAGCTAAAATAACTGTTACTCTTTCCCTCTCGGCCTTCACCTGGAGGCATTCATTCATTCATTTGTTCAGTAACACGTACCAAGTGCCTACTGTGTGTCAGGCACATTCACCTGCCAAGGATTCCTCTGTGAAGATGTCAGGTGCTGTCCCCGGCTTCCCTGGAGCAGTGACACTCAGCTGAGAACTAGAAGGTGAGGGGGAATGAGTAAGAAGAGGTCAGATATGGGGTAAAGTTTCCAGGCGGGGGGAAAGCATGGGTGAGGAATTTACAGAGATATGAGTACATAGTAAACAAAAGGTGGACACAGGTCACATCACAGAGGGCCACTTAGACTTGTCCCTACAAGCAACAGCATGTAAAGAGGCAGAGAGATATGAGTGGGGCCACTTTTTAAAAGGATCATTCTGTGCTTTGGGGAGAAGGCGGTAGGTGAGGGTAAGAGTGGAGGAATGGGAAAGCTATTAGGAAATGAATATGGCAGCCCAGGCAAGAGCTCTCAGAGCCTTGGCCTTGAGTGGTGTCCATGGAGGTGGAGGGCAGCGGTCATCCTCACTCGTTGTCGAGGTTTATGGCTCTTCTACCATCTCCTACACATGGCGATATGTTCCCTCATTGTACATACGAATGCACGCTTAGCCGCGGGAGCTGCCTCCAAATCTCAGTAGACCCCTTGCACATCTTCACATCCACCCATGAGGCTAATTCCATTAGGGAGGTGCCTGGGGCTGATCATGGTTTGGCCTCAAATGAATGGAGAATCTCTCAATTGCTGGCTTATCTGACAATGACCTCAAATCCAGGACCAGGCCAAGGGGACTCAGGCTCCCCGTAGTATCAGAAGGAAATAGAACTGACCCTGAAAAAGGAAGAGTTTGAGTTATCTCAACCCTTAGGGAAGCAGCCCAAGGGTAGAGGTCCAAGCAAGGTGTACTGTTCATGGGTTTTGCATTGTATCAGTGCTGCTTTCTAGGTTAATAAGAAACAAACAATACAAACCTTTCGGCATTCTTTCCTCCAGAGTGGTGAGGAAGCTCTGGCCTATTATCACCAGAAATAGCGAAGCGAGGAAGGAAAGAAAAGGGAGAGACTAGATTTTGTTCTTTTTTCAAGTTTATCTTCAATTTTTTTCCTCTCCTGCAACACGGCCAGTTCTCTATAATTGCTACAGGTGTGGAGATGGTTGGCAGAAACATATCAGGCGCCATATTGGCAGCCAAGAGATGTAGTGTTGGTGCCAGTGGGTGACCCCAACCAGGGAGGTGTAGCAGTACCTTGAGAAGGGTGCTGACATTGGCAGTGATGTGTCAATGTCAAAAGTAGCATCTTTGGAAAACATCGTATCAAGCTCCCAATGATCAGGCAATGGTCACCCAGCCTTGACTGGAATTTCTCTGGCTGAATATCAACTCTTTTAGCGGACAGCAGGTACCTCCTCCTGTCCCTCTGAGACTTGGTCTCAGGACTCTCAGGGGCTGTGTTATGTGTGTCTTGAGAATAGGCTCTTGGCTCCCTTGTGTGGTTGGCATTTTCCATAGCGTGGCTATGTCACCAATGACGAGAGTCGATGGCACACTGTTGCCCCAAGTAGTTACCAGCGCATCACCACCAATGCCCACACCCCCACCCTAAGGCGCTGTGGTCCTCCATGGTTGGGGCCATCTGTTGGCCCCAACACTATATTTTCTGGCTGCCAAGATGGCAGCCGATGTGTTTCTACCAACCGTCTCCATGCCTACAGAGATTATGAAGACCTGTCCTGTTACTTGTTTTGTTTTATAATCTCTTCATCCTCTTGCGCAGTCACAGAAACTGAGTCATGAGTGGAGGAGCAGGCCCTTGGAACCACACTGTCCACACACAGTGGCTGTTCTTGAGCCATGCTTGGGCACCATCAATCTCTCCGTTTTTCTCCCATATCCGTTCAACCCTCCAGAGCAATAGAAGTCAAGGAGTTGGACACAAACAAGGTTTACTGGGGGACATTTCTCTGAAAGATGAAGGGCAGAAGGAGCACTGTTGGTAGAGAGAGCCTCAGGTCACTGTGCAGTGATGCCATATGCACGGAGACACCTGTGTAAGAAGAGAGGGAAGGAAAGGGGACCAGGTAGGAAGAGCATTGAACTCTACCACATCTCTGACTCTGAGAGTCTCAGCTAGGTCACAGGAGGTGCCTGATTTAGTTAGATTTTACTCTGTTACAAATTATCCAATACTTAATGCCTTAAAAAAACAACAAACTTTCCTTATCTCAGCATTTCTGTGGGTTAGGAATTCTGTAGCAGCTTAGCTGGGTGGTTCTAGCTCACAGCCTCTCATGAGGTCACAGTCGAAATGTTGGCTTTGGTCACTTGAGGACTTGATCTGGGCAAGAGGACATAGTTCCAAGGTGGCTGACTCCCATGGGGGGCTGGTAGGGGGAGGCTGTTCTCTTGCCAAGTGGACGTCTCCAAAGGACGGCTTCCCCCGGAGGGAGCGATCCTAGGGAATACAACAAGGTGGAAGCTATGGTTCTTTTATCATCTTGGGAAGTCACAAACTATCAGTTCTGTGGACTCCTTTTGGATGCAAGATCAGTCCATTGCAGGGGGGCGGGTGTCTGCACAGGGTGTGAATACCCCATGTTTCCTGAGAACTCCGTGAGGCTATCTTGGAGACTGGCTATCACACCTCACAAAACAATGATTATCTGTTAGAAGACCCCATGCTGGGAGGAAATAGCCTGGTTCTAGAACACTTGCCGTGCCCAGTCATCAGATGGGAGCAGCGGGGAGCAAAATGTGACTTTCAGGTGAATGCCGCAGAGAGCCCATGGAGGATTCCTGAAAGATGGGGAAGAGAGAGGCGCTGGGGGCTGATCATCCTACGCTCCTCCTCGGACTAGGTTCCCTGGCAGGGAGATCTGAGCCGTATACCCCATGGCTGCCCAATTCCCATTCCTTTATATAAGTGGTTCCTGAAAATATCCATTTATTGGCCCCCTTGTTCTCTGAGTTCAAGGATAAGTACATCTTCAGGTCAAGCTGGGAACACTACCTTATCAAGAAGAAGAAACACAGAGAGAGATGAACTAACCCAAGATCACCGCCAAGATGACAGAAGCAGGGCTCAAATGAAGGATTCTCCATTCCAAGCCCAGGGCTCTTTGCTTGGTGCCATGAAACCCCCATAAATCCTGCCATTTGTGTGAGAGACTGGCTTGCAAGGACAGTCCTGGTTGCTAAATACACCATTAACTCAGGCACATTCCTATTTTTACACTTCCGGCTGCTACGGCAACAGATTCGACTCCCTAATTATGTTTTGCTTGGGCTAATGTAAAAATTAATTTTTGTTCCCTGAACAGCCATCAACCACTGGTAAGAGGAGGTAACTGAGAAGATTAATAAATTCACCCGACACCAGCGGGATCCACCAGCAGAGGCAAAGAGCTGTCACTTGTTACGTGTGACAGATTTTAATAGCCCCATTTTCAAGTTGAAAAAATGGAGGTTAAGCAACTTGCTCAGAATTCCACGCAGAATAAGTGGCAAGAGAGAACGTAAGTCTTATCTGTCAGTGTCTCTCCCAGGCGGGACTGCTTCCGGTTCTGATATTCACTTAGATTCCTAGTGGCAAATAGGCGATGAGAAAAAGAGGAGACAGGAAGGAAAGGCATACAACTGTTCCGAAGGGTCTGGCCAACAGTAGCTGTTGTTGGGTTACTGCTGTTCTGGGAGTGGTTCCTAGCTTTGTGGTTCTGCTGCCTTATTGTTTCAGGTCACAGGAGGGGGAATGGATTCGTATTGACTAAACTCACAAGAGACTGATGTATAAACCTGAGTGACACTATATCCTTACAAGGGGGTGACAGGAAATTCCATGTCCATATGCCAGGGCTTCCTCTACCCAGAAGCTTCAGGGGTTGGATTACTGAGCAGAAGGCTGCTTGTTAGTATAATATCAGAACCATAGTATCTGGGAGGTAGCTTTGAAGAACTCCACACACAACTCATGGATAACTCTTGGCCTCCTCTCTTATGTGATGGGAATGTTCTGGTGTCTCCTTTAAACACACCTAGGGAAGTATTGTGTCTTGCAGATCACTTTTGTGATCTCTCCCAGCATCTGGTAGCCCCGAGGCGTTCTCGGGAACCTCAACTGCGTCCCTTCACGTCATCTCTTTCTACCGGTGACTTTTTCCCTTTCCACATTTTCCTTCTTTATGTTGGATGACAACACATCCTAATGGCCTCGTTTTAACTTGGTTGCCTTTGCAGAGACCCTACAGTCAAATAAGGTTACATTCTGGGATGGGGGTTAGGACTTCGACATCTCCTTTTTTTGCGGGGAGAGGGATGCAGTGCAACCCACAGAGCTAAACCTACAAAACCAAGTTACTCTTCAGCTACATGCTTCAGTGAGGGGGCCTGTCATGGCCTCACTGCTGCACGTGGCTGACCCTCCCTGTCCCAGGGTGGCCACAGCAGCTGCTGCGGGAGGGGCCTCGGCAGAGCCGACGGAAGGGACAGCAAGTCACAACTGGGAGAGAGGAACCCAATAGAGCACTGTGCCTATGGTCTTCCTGCCATCATCCCCTTTCTTGCATAAGGTGACCAGTGATTGTGTGTCCTTCCAAGTACAGCAGCGGCCCCCCTCTAGGACCTGGGGTCACCACAGGGACCTCTTAATGGTCACCAAACACACTGTCCAGGCATCAAGGCGAGGAATACACACCCTGAAAGGGGAGCTAGATTACTGTCCCAGGGTACCCGCCGCCACGCACTGGCTGGGGAACCCTGGGCTTCCATCCCTTCATGTCAAAAAAAGTCTCTCTTGCTATAAAATTCTATGGTTTTTATTGTAATCAATCAATGAAGTCCAAAGAATCTCTCCAATAGAAATCCTGAAAGATGCATTTTAGAAAATGCCCCAGTGGGTAAATCACGTGTGGCTAAGTGAGCGTTTATTACCTCTCTGAGAAGCAGACCAGGATTTCTTCCCAAATGTGAGCTTTCCTTAAAGCTGAAGTTATTTTTAAAAGGTAGACAAAACCCATGACATCACCCCTCGTTTAATTTGTAGATGTGAAAAGAGTCCCACTAGTTCTGAGTCTTAGATAAATACACAAGAATAATAGCAACCCTCGCCAAAGGTATTGAACGTCAGACAGGGAAGGCGAATATTATTTGTTCCAAGGAACCCGTGCCACTAGGGCTTCTAATTCTGCCTGTGAGCTGCCAGAAAAGGCGATTACCATTCTTTTTCTATTTTTGGTCTTGAAATACCTTAGCATTCCCTCCACTGTGGGCCAACTGTCAGTAGGAGCAACTCGGCGCCTTTGTAGGAAAGTCTCCATACCAAACTTCGCCAAAGAAATTCAAATTCGGGGCATGTGTTGGGCAGGCACAGGGAAGCAGAACGAAGTGCGCGCACTTGCAGGCTATGCACCTGCTACGTCGGGCTGGCGATGCCGGGAGAGCTAGGGTGCACGACCCCTCCCATGCAAGCCTCACAGACTAAAGTAGGGACACCTGGGGAGTCAAATGTTCCGTGCTGTGTATGGTTTCCGTGAAATGCACAGCCAGGCAGCAGAGGGATGACTGAGCCCAATGCAAGCGAGTATCCCGCGCCATCAACGCTGTGTTTAAGTGGAGTCCTTAGTATGGCTTGCTCGTCTACTTTCTGTTGAATGTTAAGCGAAAAAGGCAGGATACAGAGGTCTATGTATTTTTAAAGATTTATTTATTTATTTTAGAGCGAGAGAGGGCGCGCACACACAGCGAAGATCTTTACGTTTTCCTTCATGGCAGGTCCTGCCCTACTCCTTAGGAATAACGACTATCCTGACAGTCGTATTAACAATTCTTCTGCTTATCTTTATTACTTTTTTATGATGGTTTAAAAAACACAGAACAGGAGCTCTTATCCTCTTTTAACAAATTTTTAAATGTAAAGGACACTACTGTTAACTAAAAGGACAGTGATGTTCAGCAAATCTCTAGATTAATTATATATACATAAATAATTATTTAATATGTTTTGTATTATTTGAAAAATATAAATAATATTTATGTTATTCTGTATATAGATAGAATTTCGCTTCCATGTCTTGACTGTTGTAATAATGTAATAAATTGGAGATGCTGATTTTAATTCTTGTGAATAAAGTACTCGAAAGTGGGGTCGCTGGGTGATATGGATATTTTATTTTGATTTTTTGAGGAATGTTAACACTTTTTTCTGTAACAGCAGCACCATTTTAAAATCCCATTACCATTATTTCCCCGAGGATTAGAGATGCTGAGTGTCTTTTCATACACTTGTTGGACATTTGAATGACTTTGGAGAAATTATTTAAGTACCTTACCCATTTTTCTAAAAGATTTTTTAAATTTTATTTGAGAGAGAGAGAGAGAAAGAGAGAGCAAGCCTAGCTGGGGAGGGGCTGAGATGGAGGGGAGACAGTGCTCAAGCAAACTCCCCACTGAGCACGGAGCCCCACGCAGGGCTCGATCCCACACCCCTGAGATCATGACCGGAGCTGAAATCCAGAGTCGGCTGCTTAGTACACCAAAGCATCCAGGCACCCCAGTACTTTGCCCATTTTTAAATTCAGTTATTTGGGAGCTTTGGGGTTTTTTTTGTTTGTTTGTTTGTTTTATTTTGTTTTGTTTGGCTATTGAGTTGTAAAAGTTCTTTACATGTTTTGCATATTAAACCCTTACCAGATAAGTGCTTTGCAAACCTTTATCCCCATTCCGTAAGTTGCCTTTTCACTCCATTGATTGCTTCCTTTCCTGTGCAGAAGCTTTTTAGTTTGATGTAGCCCCATCTGTCTATTTTTTGCTTTTGTTGCCTGGGCTTTTGGTGTCACAGACAAGAACTCATTGCCCAGAACAACGCCTTGAAGACTTGCCCTGATATTTTCTTCTAGGAGTTTTACAGTTTCAGGTGTATGTTTAAACCCTTAATTTTATCTTTACTCTTCACACATAAGTGTGTATCCCGAGATAAGGCATGCTAGGGTCTGAATGTTTATGTCTCCCTCCAAATCCTTATGTTGGAATCCTAACCTCTAAAGATGATGGTATTCAGAAGTAGGACCTTTGAGATGTGTTTAAGTCTTGAGGCTGGGGCCCTCATGAATGAGATTAGCGCCCTTACAAATGAAGCTCTGGGGAGATCCCTTCACCTTTCTACCATGCGAGGATGCACTTAGAGGCCTCCTGCTGTGAGGCAGGAAGACAGCCTTTACCAAAATATGACCATGCTGGCACCTTGATCTTGGATGCCCCAGTCCAAGACCTTGAGCATTAAATTATTTTTGCTTCTAAGTCACTGAACCTGTGGTATTTTGTTATAAGCAACCTGATCGGGCTAAGATGATGCTTTTCTTTTCTTTTCTTTTCTTTTGGTCTGTTTTTGAACTCTTTATAAATGGCATCATATTGTGTGTGTTCTATGATTTACTCTCCCTTGTTCATTGCTCTATTTCTGATATTCATTTGTGTTTAATGTATGCAGCTGTGGTTGATTCATTATTTATGCTCTAAAATACTCATTGGCACTGTTAGCCTACAATTCATGTGCTTGTTCTGCTCTCAATGGATGTTTGAACTCTTTAAAGTGGGTGTTTTGCCAGTATGAATATTACTGTACATGACTTCTGGGACACTCACAGGAGTTTCTTGGGGACAAATAGTTTCGAGTGGGCATCCTGGGTCTTAAAATGCACACCATTTATTCTCTTCTGGTTGCACTAATTATGTTAGTCTAGACCAGAGTAACAACTAGAAACAAAAGGTTACCCTCCATAAAGTAATCCAGAGACCAAGACCTCCTGCATCTTATGGCTGCTGTCCCTTTCATCTAGTTTGAGCAGTGGAGAAAGAAAGGGAATGTGAAAGAAGCTCAGCCACTTTTTTACAAGCCTGGAAATGACCCAACAGCTTCTGTTCACACCCCATTATCAACTCTCAGGCAGCATCTATGTGCAAAAAGGCAAAGAAATATGACCCCAACCTCGTGTTCATTCATCAGGCACTTCTAGAAGCAACCCAATACTTAACAGAAGGGTGAATGAATTTGGGAGAATGGCTAGCTGGTGGTCTGTAAAATAAGGTCAAGCAAGTCTTTTCCAGAGTAACTGTGACCATTTTAAATGCTCACAAGTAGTGCTTAAAAATGCTTCGTACCACATATTCTTGCTGATGGTTGGTATTGCTCAAACTCAAATGTTTCAATTATATGGTGCTTTTTTTTTTTTTTGATTATTATTTAGAATCATTTCATGGCATCATGGGCTATTCATGCTTCTTCTGTGAAATGTCAGTTTCTATTTTTTGCCTTTTTTTGATTGAGCAGTTTTTTTTTCTTTTGATTTTTAATAGTTGTGTATTCACGCTGAATACTAATTCTTTTTTGGTTATATGGGTAGCAGATGACATCTAATTTGTGTTTATTTTTGCTTTACAATTGCTTTATGTTGTGTTTGGGTGAAGAACTTTGATGTAAGACTGTCCAGTTTGCCATTTTTCACTTTAGTATTTGTGCATCTGTGTCTTGAAAAATGATTCCCCATTCTGAAATCCCATACAGTCTTCCATATTTTCTCCTAAAAGTTTTAAAGTTTTGTCTTTTTTGCGTGAGTTTTTAATACATTTATCTATCAATTATCTATCAATTAATCTATCAATCATCTAGCTAGCTAGCTATCATCTTTTTAAAGGGTATGTGGTAGGAATCCAGTTCTCTTTTTATTCCACAAGGATAAACAGTTGTCTCTGCTTCACATAATGAACAGTCTATGTTTTCTCACTGATCTGTATTTCCAGCCCCAACATGTTAAGTTTTTCTGTATATGCATGGATCCTTTTCTGGGCTTTAAATTACATTCATGAGTCCAATCTTATTTGTCTCTGTGCCCATACCACATTGTCTTAATTTTTATAGCCTTAAAATAAATACTGATTTTGGTAAAGCACGTCAGCCCTCTTATGCATCCCCTCCCCCACGAGGAGTCTCCTATATTCTTTTTTCTTCTACTTATATTTTTTGAAACTGCACTTATCAAGTCGCAATACTGGCACTGCACCAAATATGGATCAATTTGGGGAAGTATTAAAATCTTTACAATGCCCTGTCTCCCTTCCCTGACATGGTGATGCCTCTTTACTTAGGTCCTTAAATGCTTTTAAGTCTTGCAATTTGTGGTTAACTTTCTTCTTAGATAGTCCATCATCTGTATCACTATTATAAATGGCATCTTTGTTTCAGCTTCATTTTCTAATCGTTTCTTTCTAGTATTTAGAAATTCAGGGGACCTCTGTATGTTTACATATGCAAACAGCGCTAAATGACCTACTTGAAACTAATAATTTGTTTGTAAATTCTTCAGCTGTTTCTACCTAATTTTATAAATTGTGACCACTGAGTATTGTATATCTTACTTTTCAATGTTTATATATTTCTCTTGTTTGTTGCCTTGCCTTGGATCCTTAATACAATGTTGACTAAATTGATGCTATCAGACATCTTTGTTTTGTTCCTGATTTTAAAGAGATTACTTCACATCAGATGCATTAGTAATTTATTGTGTATGTGTGTGTGCGCTTTCCACAGAGGTGTTCTTTCTTCCTAACTTGTGAAGATTCAGATATATTTTAATAAACTATTTAAACATTTTTAAATACATTTTTTGCTTCCTGTACTCTCTTCACCTATTATTATTATAAATTTCATTAGCAGAATTTTTATTACTAACTGGATTTATGAAATACACCTGACTTAGTCATGATGTTGGTATCACTTTGGTAATATTCTGATTAAAATTTTTGCATTTGTGTTAACAGATTCTTTTCTCATTTAATTCTTGCATTGTTAAGATTATGTCGACTTCACAAATGAATTGCAGCATGCTTATTTTTTCTTAGTCTCTAAAATAATGCATAAGGCTAGAATTCTTTCTTCCTTGCATATTTTGTAAAGCTCATTAATAAAGCTTTCTGGCCCTAGTGCTACCTTTGTGAAAGATTTTAAACTGTAATTTCAGTTTATTTGAATAATTATAAGATCATTTTGATTTTATATTTCTTTTGAAGAATGATTTTTCAAAACTTTAAGTACTTGCTCATTGCACTTAAGTCATCCATTATTTTTTTCACAACTTTTTCTACAATACTTGATCTTCTGGGACTCCACGGACACTCATGTTGGATCTTCTGTTATTGTTCTATGGGTTCTTGAGGTTCTGTTAATTTTTTCCCCCAGTCATCTTTGTTTTTACTCTCTGTTCTCCAGATCAGATGATCTCATGGTCTTTCTCCATGTTCACTGACATTTTTCTCTATTTTCTCCATTCTGCTTCTGAGTTTATCCAGTGATTGTTTTAAAATTGTGATTATTATATAAAATTTCTATTTGGTTCTTTTTAAAGATCTTTTATTCTCTACTGAGACTTTCTATATGTCACTTAATTTCAAAGAGTGCCTATGCCTGATAATCTCAAGACTGTGTAATTTCATCATTAGTGTCTTTGGTTGTCTTTTTTTTTTTTTTTCCTAAAGATTTTATTTATTTGACAGAGAGAAACACAGCCAGAGAGGGAACACAGCAGGGGGAGTGAGAGAGGGAGAAGCAGGCTTCCTGCCGAGCAGGGAGCCCGATGTGGGACTCGATCCCGGGTCTCCGGGATCATGACCTGAGCCGAAGGCAGTCGCTCAACCAACTGAGCCACCCAGGCGCCCCTGGTTGTCTTTTTTTCATTGTAAGATGTTCAGGTTTTTCCTATTTCTTTATATGCAGAATTATTTTGGATTGTGTTCTAGACATCTTGGATATGAGGTATGTGACTCCAAGTCTTATTTAATTCTTATCATATTAATTATTTTAAAGCAGGTAAATACCTGGTTAGGTTTGGGTCATAAGATCTTACCCACCTTCTGAATGCATTAATTCTCTTTTTTTTTTTCTTTCTTTTTTTTATAAAAGATTTTATTTATTTATTTGAGAGAGAATGAGAGCACAAGCAGGGGAAGGGGCAGAGGAAGAAGGAGAAGCAGATTCCCTGCTGAGCAGGGAGCCCCACGCAGTACTCGATGCCAGGACCCTGGGATCATGACCTGAGCTGAAGGGAGACACTTAATTGACTAAGCCAGGTGCCCCATGAGTGCATGAATTCTTTCTAATGTCACTTCAATATACAAAGTCCCTGCAAGCGTTATTCATATCTGTTTCACCAATGCATGACCCAAGGTGAGTCTGGGATCTGGGAGGTGTTCTAATGTATAATTCTGTTCTCAAAGACTGTGCTATTTGTTTTAGCATATGATCCATATATGTGCATTTTGTGTGTGATTCCAGGAGTTGTATATATTACAGGATTGCTTCCTTGAGCTTCCTCCTCCCCATGATCTCTCTGACCTTATCTAGCTCCCAGGGCCCTTCTCTCTCATTCTCTGGCCAGAAACCTGGAGCTTGATTGTTCCCACTCCACTGCATACTTCCCCTTGATTGTGTCTGCTTACAGATCAAAGCAGTAAGAGAATATTCAGAGAAAAAGAACCATGGACACTCCCTTCTCCCAGCTCAAACTTGTTCAGAGGGAAAGGTAACCCTCTTTCAGAGTGTTAGTCTTTCTCATGCCTTTATTTCAATGCTGTGAGTGACATTGGAGGATTGCCTGGGGACTGAGGTGGCAGAGAGAAGAAACAGAAAAACCAAAAGGGATCAGGGCTCCTTGGAGAAATGGTTGGGCCTGGAGATGGAGGAGGGAACATACAAGAGAAGTCTAGAGCCCCTTGTAGTACCAGAAATTAAGGAAGTTCTCAAAAAACAAATGATGGGTGGATATGTCAAAGGGGCATGGAGATGACTAAAATATGGGGTGATTTGAGAAAAAGAAATATATTACATGCATTGGAATAAAAATATCTACTGTTTGACCCTAATGCAATCACCAGTTTAACAACTAGATGCTATTTCAACCCCTGCGCTCCAGTTAATTGGGGTGAAAGTCAAAATGCCATAATGTAAAACTACTAAAAGTACTCAAAAATACACCTTATAGGAGTTGAGAAATTTTCAAACTTTGATTTAATGTTTACACACACACACACACACACACACACACACACACATCTCATGAAGTTAGATTTAGTAAAGATTATTTTGGGTACAAGTAACAGAAGTATGCTTCAAATTACATTGAATGCAAAATTTAACATATGATTTATCACAATGTGACATATCAGAAAATCATTTATGAATTTAACAGAATTCAAGTAAGAATTTTATAAGAACTTCAAGAATCCCTTCTTTAAGATCCTTGAGAAAAGATCTCTCTCATCCGCTCCCTGCATTACATAAAATTGCACTACACATGTGAAATATACTTTAGAACGCTTATTTCCAATCCAAATTGAGGAAAGAGAACTAAATCCCAAGTAGCAAATGATACTTAAGAGATCTAAGCACCGAAGGAACATTCTCCTTCAATTTTTTATTTTTTTGAAAACAAGATTTACTACGGCACAGATGAGGGAAAAAATTTAGACACAATAAAAGTATTTATGATAATGGGTTAGAAACCCATTAAGAATTTTACTAGGTAAGGATGACAAAATTAACTTTCCCTGTTTTCATTTTGGAATCACTGAACATTTGTGTCTCCATAATAAAAAATAGCAATGAAAAGAAAATTGGACACAGAGCATTACCCTTTTCCCTCTGCAGGGTGGAGGAGGACGACCCCTTCTCCCTTGAAGGAGGAGAGGGACCTACCATGGGTTTAATTAAAGAGGGCATTGCAGGTGGAAAAGGACAAGGCTTAAGAGAACATCTCTTGGTGTAATTCTCTGTGTTGCCTAGTACTTACATGATCGGGTATGGGTTCACACCACCAGTGTGATTTTCAATATTGTCCCTCCCACTTGCTTATGGTACCAGGCATGAGACTCTAAATCTGCATCCTTCCCTTCTCCCTTCCAGGAAGAGGCTGTTCTAAGAGTATCTCACCATCTAAGAGTATAAAATGAGCTGATATATTCCTTGAATGGTGCTTGGGATGCAGTAGGGGTACAGGATGGTCCCTGAATGCCAGCTGGTGTTACATGCCCTTGGTAAGGGCATGAATCCATCCATGATGTGGGAGAGTGACTTGCACATCTGAAAAATTCTGTTTGTGAGTTTATTTGTCCATTCAGTCTCTCACCCCAAATTCTGTGCCAGGCAGTCCACATTATCTCCTCTTGTGACATGCCATAGATGAGACCTGGACACCTGCCACAGCTCTAGAGTTGCTGACTGGGCAGAGACTGTGCCTATGGGAGAAGAAGGGATAATGCACTCGATGGAAAAAGAAGCAAAAGGATAAAGAGTGAGTTTAAAGAAGACACATACAAAGAAAGAGAAAATGACCACTGAAAAAAAAAGAAGACAAATATATATTTTTTCCCTTTGCAAAACTAAGAGGAGTCCAAGGGTTTCAATTTGTAGAGGGTCCAGCCCAGATGAACCTCAGTGGACAGTGAATGCCCTTGGCCCCTGACCTCACCTCTGTATTTATTATTGCTGATCTGCAAAATAACTTTTCATTACTTGTTAATTTTGTTCAGTTAAGAGAAGGGAGATGTATTTCTGTACATGGCTTTCTGGGGGATGCTATTGGAAGTGGAGAATCGGATGCCCTAAGTTCACCTGATCCTTAGCCTGGTCCCAGAAACAAGGGGACACACTAGAAAGAAGGAAGGTGCAGTCAGAATCCAAAGGACCTTGGGGGGCTTAAGGCACAAGCAATGGTAGGAGGCTTCACAATACACAGACTTCGGCGAACCATGGGCCCTAGCCGAGGAGGGTTCTGTGTCTAGGGGGGGCAGGTGGGGGAACTCTTTCACACAGTGGGGCTTTTTACATTTGTGTTTATTATTTGTTTTTCAATGACTCACCAAGAACACGTTTACTCCAGGGCAGAATTGTCTTTAGTCTATTTCTAGAATATTTCATGGCAGATATTCCCAGAAAGGAGCAAAGAAATGTTTATCTTTGCAACTAAAAAAAATAATAATAACAATACTGCCATTCTACCTTTTTGGTATCAGCAGTCAAGAACACGAATTAAGCCACTACTGAACTCCAGCAACCTTACAGGGAAATTAAAGGTAAAAGGAAAGACAGAAAAAAAAAAAAAAGAAAAAGAAGAAGAAGAAAAGAAAAGTTCTAGGCTTCCAGTACCCTTGGAATGGTCTCTCAGCTTCTAGACAACTCTTCTTTCTCATTTGGACCAGTTTCTTAAGGCTCCTTTTTAGAAAAGTCCAGCGAGGCTCTAATAACATCTCCACTCTTGGAGTACTTCACTATGAGCCAAGTGCAACATCTAGTTATTTGTAGGTAGTCGCACATTTAGACCTATTGGTGAGGTATAGTTACTGAACACCAAGAAGTGGAGAGATCAAGGAACTTCCCCAGAGTCTCAAGTTACCAAGGAATGAAACTAGGATTCGCGTCGAGATATTGAGTATGACGTCCTATGTTGAATGACCCGAGAATTCTGACCAGTGGATGACTCTCCCCTGCTTAAAACATATTCAGTTGTTCCCCACGGCTTATCCTTTCCAAAATCCTTAGCCCATTATTTTCATCAGAGTTTAAAAGTGGTCTCCTGGCCAGATCAGCCTCTGCCCAAAACTACTTAGTGACTCCATGGTATGAAAATATTAAGATGGGAGAAAACCATTAGAAACCCCCAGAAAGCAAAAGGCTATTTTCAACTGAGCTTTTTCTGCATGCAGACAATCCCTTGGAATAGAACAAATGTCCATGAATCCATACCAATGAATGAATACATGAATGAATGAATGAATCCAACCAGACAGATAGGCAAATAAATGGAAATACATTCTTATAGCAAAATTTCAATCAATCAATAAATAGAGCTGAGCCAGGCTCCTCTGGGACACTCCCGAGCCCTGACAAGTGAGTTATGAGATGGGGGCCCCCCTCCATGGCCAGTGCTTCCTCCGGGGCTCCCCCCTGACTGTGCCAAGACTTTATCAACACAAAGCGTTATTCCAATGGTTATGATAGATTATTATTAATTATCTCATTGCTAAAATTATCCCAGATTTTGTCACGAGGGGCTTCTTCAAGCTGTGTTCTGTGCTTTTCTGACATGTTCCCGTGGTATATATACTTTTGTATATGGAGTATATGGAATCACAAATCGTTGTGGGTCCATCTTATTATGTTCTCTCCCGGTCCCAGAATGAACCATTTCTCCAAAGATCTCTGCTTCCTTATTTCGGACAATAGTGTACAGAAAACCAAGCTCTGAAACCAAGTATGGAAAAAAGCACTTTGTAAAATGTCATGGAAAAACAGAGGCAAAACAAACAAGCAAAGAAACCAAAAAACCAAACAGGCCAGGCAGCGTGATCGTAAAGATTAGGACAGTGCATGTACTAGACACCTAGTAAGTGTTGCTAATGTGACCAAATTATTAAACCAAACATAAGCAAGTAAGAGATGCTTCATTCAGTTTGTACGGGTAGAAGGACAACTGCCTTAGTTTGCCAGATATTTGAGGGGTTTCCCAGCACATTGGACTTCCACTTAGAAGGCAGGGAAACCCCCAAGGAACATGGAAGGAGCTGGTGACTCACAAGTGGAAGAGGGTTGGCTTGATGGTTATTTTTCTGTATCAGCTTAACCGGCCCTGGGATGCCCAGATTAAAGATTATTACACATTATTTCTGAGGGTGTCTGTGAAGGTGTTTCAGGACAACATTAGCCATCCCCAGTGAGGGGACCTCATCCACTCTGTTGCGGGCTTGTATAGAACAAAATGCAGAGGAAAAGAAGAATTCACCCTCATTTTATTCTGCCTCATAGTTGGGCAGAAACCTTTCATCTCATCTTCCGCCCTGGGACTGGGATTTATACCATTGGTTCCCCTGGGTCTCAGGCCTTTGGACTTGGACTGAAACTGAACTTGGGTTCCCCTGGGTCTCAGGCCTTTGGACTTGGACTGAACTGAACTTGGGTTCCCTGGGTCTCTAGATTGCAGATGGCAGGTTGTGGGAATTCTCAGCCCCTATAATCATGTGAGCCAATTCCTCATAATCAATCGATCACTACTTTAGTCAGGATTCTAGTAGATAGATAACAGATAGAGAGATCAGTAGATAGATGAATAGCTAGCTACCTACCTAGATAGAGAGAGTCAGAATTCATAGATCTCCTCCTGATTCTGTTTCTCTGGAGGTTCTTCAGAGAACCCCGACAGCTGGTTAAGGAAGGAGGCAATCAATGGAGGCTTCTGGGGGAGGGGAGGAGGCAGATCTCTGAGGCTTTAAGAGATCCTAAAACCCCTTCTCCCCTCCTTACTCATCTCAAACCCTGTCATTCCCTGTGAGTGGTTTTTGCAGCACGGGTCTCATTCATGGCTCCTGATTGTCCCCTCTCCCCTCAACTGAGCCGTAAATAATAGCTTTGGACTTTCCACACTGCTCGGATCAGCTGTGATTGGAAACATGGTCTGTGCCAAAGGAGCGCATGTCTCCGCCAGTGACAGCCTGTTGGAGCAGGGGGTGGGACGTCCAGATGCACAATTACCACTGGGCTTCCAACTGCAAGCATCCCGGGCCAGATTTGCAGAAACACAACAGAATCAACAAAGGTTTGCTTTCAGTCATTACTGACCACAGCTCCGGGGGTATCTGGGCGGTTCCTCTGCAGTGTTTCACACCCGGGGGGTGGGGGGTGGTCAGAGGTTGAAGGGTCAAGGTGTGAGAGGTTTGGATATGACTAAGCCCTAGGCTGGAGCAGAAGCTTAGTCAAACCCCTAATGTTAAGCTCCCCATCTTTACACAGGAACTGTATTGTTGTCCCCATGAGACAGATTGAGAAACTGAGGCTTCAGAATGATGAACTGTCCCATCAAACTGCAACGTTATATGCACTGGAGACGAGATGAGAGAACTCATCTCCAGTTCCAGCACCGAGGCAGCTTTCTGATTGGGCCATGCCTGTGTTGTACAAAAGTTAAATATCTGGACACTAATGCTGGGGACAGGTCAGATGAGGTGGACTTATACCATGGAATACTAATTGTTGGTTGGAAGCAATGGATATAGCAGTGCCTGGGTGGCTCAGTTGGTTTAGCATCTGACTCTTGGTTTCCGCCGGGTCATGATGTCAGGGTGGTGAGATCGAGCCCTGCGTCGGGCTCTGCTCTCAGCACGGAGTGTGCTTGAGAATCTCTCCCCTTCTCCCTCTGCCCCTCCCACTTGTGTTCTCTCTATCTCTAAAAATGAATAAATAAACCTTTAAAAAAAGAAGAAAGAGATATAGAGACAAGCTTGTATCTTAGAATAAATTAATAAAAAAACAAAACCAGGAAAACTAGTTGTGGTGCAAAATGAGTTGTTCTAGATCGGCTGCATGTGTGTAAATTAAAAATCATACGCATGCAAGACTAAACTACACACCCTCCAGGAATGCAGTCAAAGGAAGAATGTATAATACCACAATGATTGTGTAGGGAGGGAAAGAGAATGGGGATGGGTTGCTGCCATTAAAGGAATAAATGAATGAGTGAATGAATGCATGCATGAATGAATGAAAATAAGAGGTGAGGTCAACGTGAGGATATATGGAGCCTGCTCAACTCAATCATCTTTTTCAGGAGTACAAAACCAAAAAGTATTCGTGAAAAGCCAGCACTCTGCACTGGGCACTGTTGAAAGCACTTTGCATATATGAACTCATTTGATCTGGACAATGACCTTAAGCCTGGCCAAGCCCTATTTGCCTTCTGGATCCAGTCCTGGTCACTTGCCTCTCTTTGTTGTATCCGGTGGCTTCCTGAGAAGCCAGCATTGACTAGATCAGGGACACGAGAGAAACGGCAGAACAACATAGAACCAAGAGCTATCCTGTGTGCAGCTCCATGTGGGTTGGTAAGGGCTGTCGTGCCGCTGGGGACCCTAGTAGCTGTTGTTGCAGCAACAAATACCCCAGATTGAGTGGCTTGAAAAGGGCAGAGGGAGAGGGAGAGAGAATCTCAAGTAGACGTGCTGAATGTGGACCCCAATGCAGGGCTTGATCTCACAACCCTGAGATCATGATCTGAACCAGCATCGAAATTCAGATGCTTAACTGGCTGAGCCACCCAGGTGCCCTGATACCCCTCCGTTTCTGCCTCTGACTTCAGCTGGGAACGTTTCTTGAAAGGACTCAGAGGGTTAGGTTGAGCTCCCTGGATAATGCAGAACAACTCTCCCCATTTTAAGGTCCTTAACCTGAATTACATCCGCAAAAATCTCTTTTCCATTTTTTTTTAAGATTTTATTTATTCTTTGACAGAGAAACACAGCGAGAGAGAGAACATAAGCAGGGGGAGTGAGAGAGGGAGAAGCAGGCTTCCTGCCGAGCAGGGAGCCTGATGTCGGACTGGATCCCGGGTCTCCCGGATCATGACCTGAGCCAAAGGTATATAATTCAGTTGTTGATGAGGTCTGCGGATATTTGAATTGTACATAAAATAGAGTCCTTTGCAACAGACCCAAAAAAACCCTGAGAAAAGAATGAAATGGAAGGAGTTGAGCAAAGCAGTTTGCAGACTCTCAGGTTAACTGAGGTGGGGTGGTAGAGAGGCAGGGAAGGAAGGAGGGAGGAGAGCAGGGGAGGGCATTTATTTGCAGAATTTCAAATTTACTGTGCTGGCGCAGAGAGAAGAAGAAAAAAGTCAGAAAGCACATATTTCCTTGTCTTCCTTAAAAAGGAACAGAACCCTAGAATTTTTTTTAAAGATTTTATTGATTTATTTGACAGAAAGAGACACAGCTAGAGAGGGAACACAAGCAGGGGGAGTGAGAGGGAGAAGCAGGCTTCCTGCTGAACAGGGAGCTGATGCGGGGCTCTGGGATCATGACCTGAGCAGAAGGCAGATGCTTAAGGACTGAGCCACCCAGGCGCCCCTTAAACCCTAAAATTTTTAATTAGATAGCTTAGTTACTTAGAATTTTGGCATTAAGAATAGTTGAGGTATATAAATATATGTATATACCACATCTTTGTTATCCATTTATCTATTGATGGACATTTGGGCTACTTCCAAATACTCGAGTAAAAAAGAAAAATAAAAAAGAATAGTTAAAGTCATTCCTGGTAACATTTAAAAAACTGCATGTTTTTCTTCCAAATCATAGACGAAGATGAAGGCCAGCATTCCCCATATTTCAGAGGGTGCCTGGGTGGCTCAGTTGGTTAAGAGTCTGTCTTCTGCTCAGGTCATGATCCCGGAGTCCTGGGATCGAGCCCTGCTTGGGACTCCCTGCTCGGCGGGGAGCCTGCTTCTCTCTCTCTCTCTGCCTGCTGCTCTGCCTACTTGTGTTCTCTATCTCTCTGCCAAATAAATAATTTTTTTTTTTTTTTAAGAAAAGGCTCACTAAGAGAACATAAAGAGAAAACATAAAATAGGAGGACAGAGGTTGGGTAAAGTGAAGCTGTAAAAGCTAACAGTGTAAATTCCACTGCCCAACAGCCACGAGTCTCAGACTATGGGAATATGTTTGTTTAAAGAATTGCTGCTTATGAAACATACAACTCAAGAGGAGAAACTCAAGAAAATTCCACCTCCCTGTAGAAGAGAGGAATTCCAAAGCCTAAAAAGCAAAGTTGAGAAAAGTAATCTTAATTAGAACAGGTGACCGCCCGTGGTAGGGATAGTAACATAGCATTTAAGGTAAATTTCATTGACCGTGATAAGCAGGAAAATCACTTACAAGAAAATGTATAATCGATACTAAGGTTCTAAAGTTATCAAGGTTTTATTCTTTGAATCAATATAATCAACAAAGCACACTCTCTTCGAAAGACATAAAATTGTGAGGAACTGTAATGGGAGATTTTAATTACTAGAAATTAAATATGGGTATAAACGGCATAATATAATACAAATAAATTAGGGGGAATAAATAGGATCAAACGCTTTGCTTTACCAAGAATGTGCCTTCTCTTTGTGTGCTCAGGATTATTTATATGAATTGATGGTATGATGCACACCAAAGCTTACAAAAATTAAAGAAAGCTATTCAAGAAATTAGAGAACTAATAGTATATTTATAGCTACTTGCCTTTGAACAAACATTTCGTAGAATTAAGTCATTTCAGACACTCAGGACTGAAGTAACAGATTATTCAGAAAATAATGAAACTTCTTTTTTTAATTTTAATTAAAAATTTTTGAAATTTAGGTGTAATTGACCTTATATTCATTTCAGGCATCAGCACAAAGATTTTATATCGTATGTATTGTGAAAACGGTCACCTCAGTAGGCCTAGTTAACATCTGTCATGGTACATAGTTATGCAATATTCTTTTCTCATGACAAGAACTTTTAAGATTCAACCTCTTAGTAACTTTCAAATATGTAGTATAATTAACAGTATTATTAGCTGCGATTGCCATGCTCTACATTACATCCCACAATTTATTTATTTCATAGCTGGAAGTTCGTACCTTTTGACCCCTTCCCCCCTTGTACCGACCCTCCACTCTGGCAACCATCAGTCTTTTTTCTCTATAAATGAGCTTGTTTGGGGGTCTTGTTTTGATCTGTTTGCTTAGTTTGCCTTTCAGATTTCACATGTAAGTGAGAGCCTATGGTATTCGTTTTTCTGTCTGACCTTGACCACTAGGCCTAATGCCCACCAGGTTCATCCATTTGGTAGCAAATGACAAGACGCCATTCTTGTCTGGCCTACATCAAAGGAAAAGTCACAGCAAAGAGAATCATCAATAAAATGAAAATCTAGTGAAATGAAAATGAGAATCTGGGAGAAAATATTTGCAAATCACACATCCAATAAGGGGTCAAAATACATAAAGAAGTACAACTCACAGTATGTCCAAATTCCTCCCCTGAGGCTTTGACCTGGCTGCTTCAGTCTGATTTCGGCTTTGGTGTCTTTCTTACAGGAGAGGCTTTCCTCCGCACAACTCCAAGAAGCAAACATCCTGGGCATTCTCTACCTCCCGCGGTCCCTCTGGATGCCCGGCACGCCACTGGAGAACTTTCCTGAGCGTGCCAATTTGCCCATGCAGTCATCTCACTGGCCAGCTCCACGCCTGGTTGAATCCACCTATTGGTTTCACTGTCAGCTCCCAGTAGCGCTGGAACAATGTCTAGAAGAGGTTCTGGTGAACTTGGAAATAGTGCAATTCAGGTGTCTTCCTTATGTGACTCCTCGATACTTAATTAGCAGCAATAATCATAAGGCATTCTTTCTTTCTTCTTCTTCTTCTTTTTTTTAAAAAAGATTTGATTTATTTATGTGACACAGAGAGAGGGTGTGCACAAGCAGGAGGAGCGGCAGTGGGAGAGGGAGAAGCAGACTCCTCACTGAGCTGGGAGCACAATGGGGGACTCGATCCCAGGACCCCAGGATCATGACTTGAGCCAAAGACAGATATTTAACTGACAGAGTCACCCAGGTGCCCTTCTCCATTGTTTATTCCTTACAGCAACACTGTGCCATTTTTCTCTTACTGCTCTCAACAGCACTCTGGGTTCGGAGTGACGTTTAATTAATACCCTCACCTTTCAGAAGACCCTGAGGTCCAAAGAGCCTACTCAGCTCACCCCATTTTCCTTCTTAGAATCTAACCTACTGAAACTGCAGGATCACATGTCATGCAAATATCTTCTCCAGAGTACCTAGCACAATGCCTGCTTGAGAAACCGATGGACACCCATGTTAAATAAAGGAGCCAGCGCATAGGGTGGCTTCTATCTCTTAGACCTATTGCCTGACCCACGCATACCATCCCTGGGCTGCATTTCTGGGCTGCTGCCACTGATATCATTTGAGGAATAATCTAGAAGTGTGACCGGAAGCTAAAATGTCAGTCTGACTCTAGGTTAACTGGTGCTCCTAATTAAGTCACGAGGTACAGCGCTTACAGCTAAATACAGTGTGACTTCAGCGATAACCGATTAGTGTGTGGCTATCTCCTTCCCTGCATTTCCCTGATGAGTGCAGAAATCCCTGTGGAATCATGGGCTCCATCTCTTTAATGAGGCTTTAAAACACACAGGGAAATTATATCGACAGATAAGGTTGACTTTCCTGTATGCGTATCTCCTAAAGGTTTTTCCTCCCTGAAGTGAGGTAAATATCACCCGATAGACCTTGGAGTTGAATTTCACGTGCGTTGACTGAGCCACATGACAGAATTAATTTTCCAAGTAACAAGGGAATATTGAAAGCAGTTTCTGTCTTCCCTGATCTGATGGGTGACAGAAAGGGGGATTTTTTTTTTTTTCCAGTAAAGAGTGGAGTGCAGTGGGAGAGGTTGACCTTCACAGTCATGGACCCAAGTAGTAATCCTTGCATGGTCAATGATTACTAAGCCCCTACTATGTTGGGGGTTATAGCAATGAACAAAGGAGCTTCAAGAAAATTCCACCTCCCTGTAGAAGATAAGTGTATATAGATGGATGTCCAACCTCTATGGACCAGATGCTTTGTCTGTCAGTACTCGGCACCCTTTCTAACGCCTTCCATGGTCTGCTTGCTATTACAGGTGCCGAAAGCATGGAAATGCGTTTCTTCCCATCCTGTGCCAACAGGATTCTGGTGTACATTCTGTTCCGAGACCTCCCACGCAAGATTTGGAAGAAGGAAGAGGAACGGGAGCCATTTTCCCAGCGTCAGATAGAACCATGGGTTTAGGGAGACATATGAATTCTCACTAAAGCATCCATCAGTGCTACCTCAGGCACTTTGGCAGTAGACGTGGGTCCCGACCTAAGAGGTAGTTGGCGCTATCATTTTTCTTTGAACTGGAATGGTGGACCTTACAGGGAGAAATTATCTTTCATGCTTTTGTTCCTTTAGCTCTTGGTAGTGTTGCTTGGAGAAGACAAAGACTCCACATTTTGGAGATTCTGGTAGGTGTGAGTAGCTTGCCCTCCCACTACCCCTACTGCTCACCTAATTCCACTGGAAGTAAGTGTATCGCTCTTCCTCCCTGAGGGGGCTGGTCTTCTCTTGTTTAAAGACCTTGCAATGACTTTACCTGAGTTAGAGTTACTTTGCAAAGAACCATTCTCAAGAAGACCCTTAAAAGCCACCCCGGCTACCCGTTTGTCTCCAGACCCATACCTGGACGAGATCCCAGCATAGCCTAAAGGGATCTCTCCAAGATCTCACTTGGGTGGAGCCAGTTTACATACCAAAGCAATAATGATATTTTGTTGGCATCGGTAGAAGCCCAAGGAACATGAGTGAGGCTGGGTTCCAAGAAGTATAGATCAGAAAAGTAGCTATCTGAAACCTGGGAATATTTTTCTTTGCAGGGAAACTCCTAGTAATTCCATTCTAAATGGTATATGTGAATGAGCGAGGACAGCGAATACCAGCAAGACCACATCTCAGGAGGGAAATTCCATCACCACATCAGACAGAAGCCATAGCAGCAAAGGGATCATAGAGCAGATGGTGGAAGAAGGGAGTTCTGGACACCAGTTGTGGTCCCCGAGGCAGTGGCAAATAAGCAAATAAACAAGTGTAAAATTCATACACAAGTTCTTCCTTGCTTTGCTATTTAAATATTTGCTTATAATAATTGCTGCGTCATTTCTCCTCTCACCACCTTATTAGGGGACATTGGTGGTAGTTAAACTAAATATTTATTCTCTAGGGTAAAAGTTGTGGGAAAATGAATGGAAGAAGAACCAACAATCAGCCAGAGATGGATATAGTGTCTGATGGGACCAGAGCCTTCCGTTTGAAGGAGAGGAATGGGTAGGTCTTCGTTGGCACAATGTAGAGCTACATCGTGTTGTGTTATTGCCTTATTCAAATCTTCAAGTCAAATGTTAGAAATGTATGTCAGAAAAGAAGAAGTCAAAGGGGCAGACTGGGCCAGCTGTCGCACAATTTCAGCTTTGTACCAGCACTCGGGCAGACTCTCGTGACTTAACTGTCCCTGTGTCACACACAAGTGTGAAGGACACTTTTGGCCTTGGTGTTTTCATGACTTGGGCGGTCGGATTCCCTAAAACCTTGAGATCCGGGAGTGGGCTTCCCTGGCTTCTCTCCTCTCTTCTACCTGCAACTTCACAAACCTGCTTTCCTATATTAAGCCTCTTTATTTTAGAAATACCTTTTAACGCCTGAACCCTGTTTGAGACATTGCTTTAAGAGATCCAACAACCTGATGGGAAGTTCAAGAGAAACACGGAATGATAGATCCTGTAAAGCCTGAAGACAAGAATGGGGGAAAGAAGGGGAAGGCAACAGCGGGCACGGTACTCCCTACACACTAGAATTTTCCAGGGGTCTCCTAAATAATTCTAGTTCCCCCCTACAGTAAGAGCTTGGGCTCTAGAGGACAGCTTTTGGCTTGGGTTCTAGCTCTTATTCGTGTTCTTAATCCTGTAGGATTATGGATAAGGGAAGTCTCTTTAAGACACATTAGTGTCCTAATAATATGTGAATAATAAATTCCTAGGCCATAGCTCTATTAAGAGGACAAAAGACAATCCATATACGGGCTCAGTGTTGAGGACAAAGTAAATTGTGAGTGTGGTTTGCTTCTATCATTTCACTTTAACGTATCTGAGGAAACAGAGTCCCAGAAAGAGAAAACATACCTACGATCATAGCAATATCTGATGGGGTCAGAATTCCAAAATTTGCACTCATTCCTCTATGCAATGAAACCATCCACATAGCAAATATGTGATAATGGACAGGCTCAGAGACTATATGTTTTGCTGAGGTACCAAGAAACATCTAGATCTCATGGTTTATAAGGGTGAATATTTAGTCAGAGGTCTGTAGGTTGTTTGTGGTTCTGTTGGTTGGGTGCCAATATTTTTTCTTTAAATATGTGCATCCAAGCTCTTTCTTGAATGCAGAACTTCAAGAATCCTGAAAGATATGTGCAATGCTTTTTGGAACCTCCACACTGGCATTTCTGTCTATTTTCCTCTGGTCAAAGCAAGGCAGAGGGACATGCATGGGGTGGGAAAGTGAAATTCTTTCACAGGGCTGGAGGGAAATGAAGGATGAATATTTGCTCAGCAATAACTCCATCTACCACTATGTTAAAAACCAGAGTTTTGTAATGCTTCTTGCCTTCTCCCTAGTTTTCTTGGGTTTTCTCATTGTGCTAGACTATCTGTTTTTAACTTGGCCTCACCATGCCCATCTTTGACAGTCCTTTTTGCATTGCTGGAGAGAAACCTGGAGGTATATTTTTCAGAATCTCTACCTTTCTATGATTCCAGGTTAGAGTCTCCCAAAGGCAGAACAAACAAGTGAAATTTGGAAGGAAAAAGAGAAGCCATTATTTATTATTATTATTGTTGTCATTGTTGTTGTTGATGGCAGTTGCACACAGTCACATGAGCAGATGGCCACTATGGAGTCAGTAGGGCCTTCTGGGTCCTAGGCAGGTCCTGGCAGTCACCTGTCCTGATATCATAGGCTGCTGACCTTGGCAGTGTTGGCACCCTTCGAGCTGCCTGAGATTTGCTGTGAATTCTGGGTGAGCTCTTTCGTTAATTACCTCCTCTGGAAGCTTCACTAACAATCATTCTTACAGCCCTTGCAATGATTATGTAGGCTTTTAATGCCCTCTCTTAAAGCACTTTCTACTTGGAATGCCTAGAGTGGCTTCTCTTTTCTCAATGGAATTCTGATTTACATATTTTATATTTTATAAAAATTCTGGAAATCTTCCCTTGTAATAAAAATGACCAAGTTTTTCCACTTCTGCATTCTGAAGATTGAGGAATAATCATCAGGTAGGGTTTGCCCAGCGCATCTTTAAACTGAGGAAAAAACGTGAAGGAAATCCTGATTTGGGTCTATATGGTATCAATAGCAAAACAATGTTTTGAGTAATACTAAACAGGTATTTGGTAGTGTGAACTCCTTGTACTTTTCTCTCAGTACTTACATGGAATAATCCACGAAGAATGAATCACAAAGGGAACCACAGCATTCCAGCTCATCCTCCATGAGAAAGAATGGTAAGACCCAACTAGTATGGCTAAAGGTCTAAGAGCTCACTGGTTCTGGGAGCGCTCATGTGTCCAGCAGCTGACTCATCTGCTCTGTACATCAGCTCCAGACCCTGTCTTGTGCATCTCGGAAGGTTCTAGCAAACACGTATACTGAGTTTGCCATCTGTAACCACTGAGGGTTCTGCTCTGTTCCATGCTGAAGGGAGCTCAGGTGCACAGAATGGATTAATCACAATCCTTGATTCATGGCGCACTCATCCTCAGTCCAGCCCGGGGCCTCTTGTCTTTAATCATTTATTTGTCAATTAGTGCATCTTAATAATGCAATCAGCATCCATGAACTCATCACTCTTAGATGCTGTGGAAGTTTTCCATTTTTCAGTACGCTCTGCAGAATACTGGTAGAATTTTAGCAAATACAGTTGTGTGATTTTTCTGGGGTCTCTTTAGTTTCGTCACCAGATCTATACCTTGGGCTGCATTTTCTTTCTTGTCTGTGAAAATAAGGAATAGACATTTTAAACCTCTTTTGGCAGAAGAATAATATCCTTCTGGTAGTCCAAACTATAAATTGACCCATCTTGGGCAAAAATATATATAAATGCGCTAACATTTCTGCTTGTCATTGTTAAAGCATCTCTTTGGCAATACCAGATTGAGACATTTCTCCATGATCAGTGTGATATGGGGGCAAAGCCTTGGGAACTCTGTTTTGGATTAATAGAGGAAACGAATGTTTAGAAGAAATATTTGCTTTTATCTTCCAGTAGTAGATAACCTCCCCAAATAATAAATGCATTTAAAAATTGAATACTATTTAAATATTCTCTAAATGAAGGTACATTTGTTAAACTTGAATCAAAGGAAATTGTATATCAAAGAACCCAACAAAATATAAATTTAAAATACATGGAAACAAACACTTATCTCACTACTCAATTGCAAAATTTGAACTTTTTAAAGGCATGGGTTTGAGCCAATCATTAAATCTAGAAATCTACATCTAAATATGCCAATTTGCTTATAAGCAAATTTAACAAAGAGTATATTCTGTAAGCAATGAAATGAAACAAAACAGAATCTGGGAATTTAAAATAAGTGGAGAGAAAAGCAAATGAAAGAATAGGATCATTTGAAATCTGAATTTAAAAGTACACTTTCTGAAATGATTGCCATGTTACTAAAAGGTATTCTCTAACATCATAGGAATCAAAATGCTCATTTTTTAAAGATTTCTTCAGTCATTTCTAAAAGAGGTGACTGTTTTCCATTATAGACAGCCAGTTAGCATGAGAAGTCTTATAACTTACTTTCATTTGAATTCAGCATAACATAGACAGACAGATGATAGATTATAGATGATAGATAATTGAGAGATGATGGATAGATGGATGGATGGATAGATGGATAGATAGATAATAGATAATAGGTGATAGATAATAGATCGCTAGACGGATAGATGGTGGATAGATGGATAGATAGATACATAAAGAGATGACAGATAATAGGTAGATGATAGATAGGTAGATAGATAGATAGATAGATAGATAGATAGATAGATAGATAGATAGATAGATGATAGATAGATAAAGATAGATAGATAGATGATAGATTCTCTGTTGGGTGCAGAGCAACTGGAAGGGAGTCTGAGAAATCTTGGAAAAATCTTCTACTCTGTGACTTTCCCTCCAAATACAGGAGATCTGTCCACCACCCAGGGAGAAATAGCCAACCATGTTTTACATTATCTGTGGTAGTATGGAAATTTCTCCTGTGGTGGACCGATCATAACGAGGACCTCAAAATAAAGCAAAGCAAAACAAAACAAAACAAAAAACCACACATTTGCAACTAGTACCACACATCAAACACATCAATGGGTAGGTGATCTTTGCCTTAGGGCCACACCTACCCCTTCTCCGACCTTAGCTCATATTCAGAGATTTATCCCTTGCTACATCCGTGCTGTAACTTGGAGTTCACCTCATCCAGCCTTCTAGGCAGCAAAGGGAATTTTGCATTCAGGACCACCTTTACTGAAAAAAGTACCAACCCCTTTCTTTCTGTTATTCTACTTTAATCCACAAAAGATTAGGGATTATGTGATCTATCTATAGCTATGACTGAATGATGGAACCAAGGAGGTAAATATGAAACTTTCTCTAAAGTTTTCATTTTTATGTGTGTTACACAAGAGCACCAATCACATTATCCTCCCAAACACTCAACTCTTCCATGGATGGACAGTGGTCAACCTCAGAAGGCGCCTAAACTCTTCCCTGGCCAAGTGAAATCATTAGAAGAATCTGTCACTTTCACCCATTGGTTTTGCCAATGGAGTGGCAAAGGAAAAAAAAATAGTGTAACCTTTCCTCCATGTGACAATCCTTCAAGAATCTGAAGGGCGCTCTTAGTCTGATGTCACCATGGTCCCACAGGTGGCCAACATTGCCACCACAAAGTGTCTCCCATGACAGCTGAACACACACAGCCCTAGGGGTTGAATCAATCATGACTCCATAGTGTGACTTCCAGAAACATGAAGTACTTTCTCTAGATGTTGGTCACAGGTCAATGAAGGTGAAAGGAATCCACCCTGAATTCTCTCTGTGATCAATACTGGAAAGGCAATGGGGGAGCTTTTCTTATTTTTGACAGTGAGTCTACAGCAATGATTGTTGCTCTGAAGACAGGCTACTGTCTAACCCAATCCCGGGAAAGGAAACCCAAACCGCTAAAATAGCATCTCTCGGTCAGTTGGAGAGATGTGCCAACGTTGACAGCATATTCAATACTTACTTATTAATCACTGCACTTAACTAAACAAAATTCCTGCTCAAAATTCCTGCTGAAGAAAAGTAAATTAAAAATAAGATTCCCGGAAAGTGTGTAAAATTCAAGATGGTTGGTTAGAGAAGGTGTCATAGAAGTGACATTTTAGCAGACCCACAGGAGATGAGGCAGTGAACTGTGGGACTATATGGAGAAGAGAAAACCCACAGGTGAGGGGCCAGGGATAGCATGAAGCCTGAGGGCTGGAGTTGATCCCACAAGGGGGCATATGGCCCAGGTGAGGTCAGGGCGATGGGAGGGGACAAGATGGTGTGGAGTGGTGGTTTACAAAGTGTAGTCTACAGATCCTGGGCACCGTCATAAACTTTCAAAAGATCCAAGAAAGCAAAAAAATAAGTAAGTAAATAAATTTTTCAAAATACTACTGAGATATTATTCGTCTTTTTTTCCTATTCTTCTCTCACTAACATACAGCGGAATTTTCCAGATACCACACGCTGTGCAACATTGAAACTGTGTGAATACAAAAGCACAGAAGAGAATTCAGCTCTCTTCTACCAGCCAGACATTAAAGCATTTTGCAAAAATGTACTATAGTATTACTTTTACTGCTGATTTTCTTTTGTTTTGGAAAAATGCAGTTATTTTTCACAAAAATGCTATTTATCACAATAGGTAAAGATTTCTTACGATTATTGTTCAACAAAATAATACCCGTTTTTTAAAGGTCTCAATTTTAATTTCTCCCGTGGCATGTATTGATAGGTACAATGTATATAAGTAAAACCTTTTTTGGCGTCCTCAGCCACTTTTGAAGAGTTTCTAGGGGTCCCAAGGCCACGTGGTGGAGAATCACCTGTGGAAGGCATGAGAGACTGGTATGGCGATTTTTTGGCTTGTGACACGGGGTAGGAGTAGGGGAGTCACAGGAAGGTCTCCCTCCCAGCTCAGGGGATCAGTCTGACTGATGACTGGGGACAGGTCAGAGGGGGTGACAGCAGGACAGAGAGGGGAGGTGCCCACGATGGGTCCAGAAAGTGGCACTCGTACCATGAGCCGGCTGGAAAACTGGGGGTGTGGGCGGGCTAGTAGAAACAGCCTCAGTTCTGGATTTATTTTTGATAATGATCTAACAAGTGTCTTTGTTGAGAGAGAACTGTGCAATGTGGAGTAACGTGGGAACCAAGGGATCTTCTACTGCTTCTATTGGTTGTTTTTTGAGGAAAGAAGGCTCATTAACTGGGATTTCCCACAGGGTTCCTTGCCACGTATTCCAGGATGCAGAGACTTTGCCCTTCGTGTCCTCACATCTTGCCCCAGAAAGAATGTGGAATGTTCAGGAACATGAGCAGGCTGTTGCCTGCAGTAGGAATGAGCCGTGGGTCCAGGAGTGGGGTTTACCAGCCACGCCCACTTGGTTCTGCCACGCTGGAGGAAAATAAGAGAAAGTCCTGTGGACATGTCTAGGATTTTTCTGTGTGCTCATACCCTGTCTGCACCTGTGGGACCCGAGGTGGGGTGACATGTCAGAGTTCTGGAGTGTGCCCCTCAGGGCTGGGAGTGCTTCAGGCTGCCCTCGTCCTAGGGGACATCCCTCGCATCCCCTTCTCAGGAGCATGGCACCAGACTTGTTCATCTCAGGCTTGTGTGGCTCTGAACGTCTCTGTGTGTAGCAACGTTGCATCAGGGGGGCAAGAAACACCTGCAGCTCCACTGGAATCACATCTGGAGAGCGCATTACCTAACACACCCGGGAGGACACCAGCCCAGTGCTCCAGCCCCTTTCTCAGGCCCAGCTGCTCCATGAGCAGGCAGACATGAGCTGGAGTGCTGGAGCAGAGATGGGCTCTGGTCCCATTCCCTCCACTTACTGATGCTATAGCACAAGCTGCTTGCCAGAAAATGTACCGGTGCCCTCTCTCCCTCCCTCTCTCCCTGTCGCCTAGCGGGCTCCATCTCTGCGGTGCTTCTGTCTCTATCTCTTCCGTGGCACGAGATAAAAAAAATTGGCTCGTGTCCATAGTCCAAATAGAGCAATAGCTTTATTTCCTGTTCAACCAGAAAACCAGGTTAAATATTTACACTGCCTTAAGACAATTCCTCCCCCTCCCTTTCCTCTCCCCCCACCTCCTCCTCCCCGCTCTGCCTCTCCTTCCCCTTCCCCTCCTCCTTCTCCTTTACCTTCCCCTCCTCCTCCTTCTTCTGCTCCCTCTCCTCCTTCTTCTCCTCCCCCTCCTTTGCCCTCCTCCACTTCCCTCTTCTTCTTCTTTCTACTATTTTCATTATTTTTCCCATTAAGGTGAGACCTAAGGCAATGCAACTTCACCTTTGCTCACTCATTGCCATCATTTTGCTCCTTTTTTTTAAAACCATGAATGTGTGTTATATTTTGTCACGAATATCTAAAAGCTTTTCTGAATCAAGATACGATCATATGCTAGTTCTTCTCTAACCTGTTGATGGGGAGTGTTAATATTGATTAATTTTCAAATTTTCACCCAGCCTTACATATGTAGAATGAATCCCACATGGTCAAAGGTAAAATTCTTTTTATACATTATTGACTTTGCTAAAGTTTTGTAGGTTATTTTTACATCTACATTCATTAGAGATGTAGGTCTGTGGTTTGCCTTTCTTGTGATGTTATCTTGTGTTATTATTAGGAGATTGCTTGTCTCATGGAATGAATTAGCAAGTCTTTCCTCTCAACCTATTTCTGCAAGAGATTGTGAAATATTGACTTCATTTTCTCTTTAAATATTTGTGAGAATTTATTGGTGAAGCCATCTGGACCTGGTGATTTCTTTTCCTGGAAGGTCTTTAATATTGACTCAATTTATTGAGCATATTATCTACTGCTTGGATAAAGAAGTACAAGAAGTTGCTTGGTTGCTTACATCTTTGAAGGAATTGGTTTATCTATGTTGTCAAATTGGAAGGCATATAATTATTCATAGTGTTCTTTCATTATCCTTTTAGCATCTATAGGACCAGCAATGTTGACCCTTCTTCATTTCTGATGCTGCTAATTTGTGTCTTCTGTCTTTTCTTTTTGAAAAGATTTACCAATTTTATTGACCTTTTCAAAGAATCAGTTCCTGATTTTATTGATCCTATTTTTAATTTCATTGATTTCTGCTCTAATTTTTAAATTTCTTCTCTTCTGCTTGCTATAGGCTTACCCTGCCTTCTTTCTCTAGTTTACTAAGGTGGAAAACTTAGGTTATTTATTGGTTTTAGATCTTTAATACTATATATTTCCCTTTAAAGCCCTGCTTTTGCAGCAACCTACAGATTTTAATTACTTTGAATTTTATTTTCATTTAGCTCAAAATATTTTTAAATTTGGCTTGAGACTTCTGTTATGACCTAAGGGCCATTTACAAGCATATTATTAATTTTCAAATATTTGGAGATTTTCCAGCTCTTTTTCTCTTGTTGAATTCTAGTTTAATTTCATTTAGTCTGAGAATATACTTTATAGGGGATTTATTTTTTTATTTTTAAAAAGATTTTATTTATTTGACAGAGAGAGAGAGATCACCAATAGGCAGAGAGGCAGGCAGAGAAAGAAGGGGAAGCAGGCTCCCCGCTGAGCAGAGAGCCCAATGCGGGACTCGATCCCAGGACCCTGAGATCATGACCTGAGCTGAAGGCAGAGGCTTAACCCTCTGAGCTACTCAGACGCCCTATAGGGGTTTTATTTTTAAAATCTTGTTGGTGTGTTTTATGGCCCAGGATATAGTCTATCTTGAGGATTGTTTCAAGTTAGTTGCAAGGCAGTATGCATTTTGCTCTTTTTGGATGGAGTGTTCTATAAATATCAATCAGATCAATTGATTGGTAATCCAGGGCCAATATATCCTCCTGACTTTTCTACCCACTTGATATATCAATTCCTGAAGAGGTGTGTTGAAGTTTCCAACTGTAATATTGTATTTTTCAATTTCTCCTTGAACTTCTGTCAATTTTGCCTTACCAATTTTGGTGCTTTCTTGGTAGATTCATATACATTTAGAATTAAATCTTTTGGGGAATGAAGTGTCTTATTATTATGTAGTGTCCCTTGTTACTCCTGATAATTTCTCTTTTTCTGATGTCTGCTCAGTCTCAATTTAGTATAGCTACTCTGGCTTTCTTTGGATTAGTATTAACATGGTCTGTTTTTCTCCACTACCCTACTTTTACCCTATTTGAGTCTCTGTGATTAATTTTTTTTTAAGATTTTATTTATTTATTTGACAGAGAGAAACACAGCTAGAGGGGGAACACAAGCAGGGGGAGTGAGAGAGGGAGAAGCAGGCTTCCCGCCGAACAGGGAGCCCGATGTGGGACTCGATCCCGGGTCTCCAGGATCATGACCTGAGCCGAAGGCAGTCGCTTAACCAACTGAGCCACCCAGGCGCCCCTGAGTCTCTGTGTTTTAAATGCATTTCTTACAGACAAAATACCCTTGGCTATATTTTTTTGATTGAGTGCTTTTTTTGACCACACTTTTACCTCTAGGCTGGTACAATTTGATACAGATATGTTAACTCACAAAATTGTATAAGATAATGTTATCATTTCCATCTTATGCATATGGCAATGGAAGCGAGGTGCCAAACATTTAACTGGGTCAGAAAAAGGGTATAAATCTAGGTATTTCATCTCCAATAATGAAGGCACATAACAATGGCTAATAGTACCTGTCTTTGTCACTTGCTATGCGTGTGATCCTCTTTTAAATGTCATTTTCCTCAGCCTTAAAATGAGGATGATGGTAACAAGCCGACCTTAAGTTAAGTTAAATGCACTTAAAGCAATAAAGCATCTAGAACTGCATGTTGCACCAGGTATTAGAAGAAAGAAGAGAGAGAAAATAAAGCCCTAAGCTTTTCCAATCCAACATCTGCCTTTGGATCTGTTTTTATCTGAGCCTGAGGAATATGAATAGAATCAATTTCCTCAATTTATTGGGTAGATTAAATGAAATATTACCTTTGAAATACATGTTAAGGAGATGAAGAGCAGGTGAATGTTCAGCAAATACTGTCTCTGGCTATAAAAATGCTCATCAATGTGCTTTCCTGTATTTCACACTTACGAATATTCCTGAAATGACCATCCGTTACACACGTATTATTGGTATTATTGTGTGAGATTAGTTTGTCTGTGGAACGAAGTTAGAGAAGTGTCAAAGGCAGATGTGTTTAAATTTTCAATAGGAATTTTGCACAAATGTCTCCCTAAGAATTGTACCCCTTTAAGCTCCTTGCAGACAATGTTCCAGAACACGGGTTAACTGCACACCCCCACCTCCACTGACTCAGGACGTTACTAACCTTTCTCATTTTTGTGTCAGTAAAAAAGTCATGCTTTAATTTGTATGTCTTTTTTTGTGTGTAATTCTTTTCTTATTATGATCAGTTAGCCAACATACAGTACATCATTAGTTTCCTGTGTAATGTTCAAGGATTCGGTATTTGCATACAGCACCCAGTTCTCATCACAACAGGTGCTCTCCAGCATACAGCACTGAGTTCTCCCATCCCCCACTCCCTCCCTTCTGTAACCCTTTGTTTCCTGAAATCCAGAGTCTCTCATGGTTTGTCTCCATCTCTGATTTCCTCTCTGTCAGTGTCAGTTTTCCCTCCCTTCGCCTATGGTCCTCCGTGTGTGTCTTTATTTATGAGTGAAATCAAGCATGTGTATATGTCCTTTGTCTTCTTCATGTTGTGTACCCACTTTTTTTCTTTAGATTTCTTTGAGTGCCTGTTACATCCTGGGCATGACAATGTGCCGATTACCAGAAGAGACAAGAATTCTGCTCTTGCCAGCTGAGGTTGTTTCCTGATTTTTGTTTGTATTGATTTGTAAAAGCTCCCTATGTATTTAGGAAACATCTTTGTCAACGATGTGCTACAAATTTTGGGGGGGGGTGGCATTTTTAAGGCAGAGGATGATACAGAACATCTTTTCAGAGTATAATAAAGTAGAAATTCTCAGGAAGAGCAGAGGTGGTGTTTCCAGACTGGAGGCAGCAGTGACAATGGACAGTTAATTTTCCCGATTCACCGTAAGAATCAGATGTTAATTAACTTCCTTAACATATATTCTTGGTAAGAGTTGATAGGTGATGGAAAAGGCAAGTTAATCCTAGAATCCTGAATAAATGCCCTGGTTTACAGCAGTTCTTTCCCTTCCCCTC
>PITA01017569.1:0-42941 GCA_004023965.1 Spilogale gracilis | reverse complement strand
TCCCCTATATCCCTTATTTCCCCCTATATCCCCATCTGACCCCCATATCCCTTTTGTTCCCTGTGTTTTCCTGTATCCCTTATACCCCTCTATAGCTCCCTATATCCAGCAAACATATCCTTTAAGAGTGACTGCTGAGGGGCGCCTGGGTGGCTCAGTTGGTTAAGCGACTGCCTTTGGCTCAGGTCATGATCCTGGAGACCCGGGATCGAGTCCCACATCGAGTCCCACATCGGGCTCCCTGCTCCGCGGGAAGCTTGCTTCTCCCTCTCTCACTCCCCCTGCCTGTGTTCCCTCTCTCGCTGTGTTTCTCTCTGTCAAATAAATAAAATCTTTAAAAAAAAAAAAAAGAGTGACTGCTGAAATACAGCTTTTCTGGATTTTAGAAAGCTTAGAGAAATTACTACCAAAAACACTCTACCACCAAAGATGCTAAAGGAAGTTCTTTGGGATGAAGGACCTCAGAGCAGAAAAAGGAAACGTAGGTCCTCAGAATGAGCAGCCTCTGAAATGGCAAACAGGTAAATGGGAAAGCTTGTTTCTCCTGACTTCTGAAGTAATCCACATAACTTCAAGTCAAAACTACAGTATCATCGGGTGTGTGGAGGGATGAACAGAGGAGGTAAAGGTTGTTTAGGGCGCCGAAACTGCAGCATGCGGCCCTGCAGTCATGACTATGGGCTGTGCCTGTGTCGAAATCCACAGAACGTACGTCTGATGTAAGCCGTGGACCTCGGGTGGTGAAGACATGCTAGTGCAGGCTCCTCAGTAATAACAAGGGCACCCAGTGCTGGGGCTGCTGATTAGGGAGGAGGCTGGGAGTGGGGCAGGGCTGGGAGCACAGGAGAAATCTCAGTAACCTTACTCCGAATTTTGGTGTGAACCCAAAACTGCTCTAGAAAAATGAAGTCTTTAAATAAAACTGTCATCTTTTTTTCTGAGCTTTCTAAGGTGTGCAGATGTGGGACACATGGACGCTGACTACAGAACGAAGGGTAGGAGGGGTGGCCCAGTGTGGTTGCAGTATTTCCACATTGTACTTGAAGTAGTGAAATGTTCATTGTGAGTGGGATGGGAAAAGTTAAAGATGGATGAGAAAATGGTAGGGCATGCAGAAGTCACATCTGAAGAAATTCTATAGCCACTTATAATAAAAGAAAAAGCCCAGCAGAGTAGAGCTTCTTTAAAATGATATAGATGTCTCCAGGGGGACATGGGTGGCTCAGTGAGTTAAGCCTCTGGCTTCAGCTTGGGTCGTGGTCTCAGGGTCCTGGGATCGAGTCCCGCACTGGGCTCTCTGCTCAGGAGGGAGCCTGCTTCCTCCTCTCTCTGCCTTTCTCTCTGCCTACTTGTGATCTCTCTCTCTGTGTCAAATAAATAAATCTTTTTAAAAAAATAAAATGGTATAGATGTCTCCAAAAAAACCCAAAAAAACCACTATAGTTAACATCAATGGGGAAAGGCTGATGCTTTCTTTATAAATCAGGACCAAGACAAAGACGTCCTTTCTTGTGTTTCATATTCAACATAACTCTGGAATTCTTAGTGTGAAACAGCAAGAAAAATAAATAAAATGCATACAGATTGGAAAGCAAGAAATAAAACTGACCTTTTTCATAGAAGACATGATGTCTAGGAAGAAAATATTGAAAAAATAAAACCCAAAGGCCAGTAGAATTCATAAAGTCATAGGATAAAGTCTACATACAGAAATCATTTGTATTTCTATACACTAGCAACAAATGATGGGAAATTGAAACTTCCAAATTGCCACAGAAGAATAGCGAAAATCATAACGTACTTTGGAATAAATCTTACATATATAGAATCTGTATGCCGAAAACTCAAAAACTCATGGAAGGAAAAAGAAAAGTAGGGAGTTTGACTTCGTGCATCTGGGCTGCTCTACTGAAAGGACTGGGTGGCTTACAAAGAACAGAAATTTCTTTCCCACATTCTGGAGGCTGGACATCCAAGGTCAAGCCGCCACCATGGTCGTGTTCTGGTGAAGGCCTCTTCCTGGTTCATGGCCCGCACCTTCTCTGCTTCCTCCCATGGTGGAGGGATCTCTCTGGAGGCTCTTCTATAAAGACACGTATTCCATTCGTGAGGGTTCCATCTGCATGACTGACCTAATCACCTCTCAGAGGTGCTCGGTCCCATTGTTAATACTGTTATTCTTGAGGAACCTCCATACTTGGTGGCTTTTCCATAGTGCCTGCACCCATTAGTATTCCCACCAGCAGTGCATGAGCGTTCCCCTCTCTCCACATCCTCACCAATACTTGCGGTCCTTAGTTTTTTGGATAATAACCATCCTAACGTGTGGGAGATGATGTATTATTGTGTTTTTGACTTTCATTTCCCCGATTGGTGATATTGAGCATCTTTTCACGTGTCTGTTGACCATTTGTATGTCTTCTTTTGAGAAATGTCTGTTTGAATCCCTCGCTTATTTTTAGTTGACTTGTTTGTTTCTTGCTATGGAGTTGTACAAGTTCCTTATATTTTCAGTATTAACCTCTTGTCAGATGTGTGGTTTACAAACATTCTCTCCCAGTCTGTAGGCTGTCTCTGTACTTGATGCTTTCCTGTGCTGGGCAGAAGGCTTTCAGTCTGAACGAGTTCCGTTTGTCTGTTTTTATTTTTGTTACCTGCTTTTGGGGTCATATCCAAAAGAAGCATTATACAGACCAAGCTCAAGGAGCTTCTCCTCTCTGTTGTCTTCTAATAGTTTTATTGTTTCAGGTCTTAAATTTAAGTTTGCAATCCATTTTGAGTTGATTTATACATGGGTAGGGAGTTAAGGGTCCAGTTTCATTCCTTTGTGTGTGGAAAACCAGTTTTCCTAACACTTTCTGTTGAAGAGAGTATTCTTTCCATATTGTGTGTTCTTGAACCTTTGTCATAGTCAATTCACCGTATGCACCGAGTCATTTCTGAGCTCTCTACCCTACTCCATTGGTCTCTGTGTCTGTTTTTATGCCAGTGCCATGCTGTTTTGATTACTATAGCTTTGTAGTACATTTTAAAATCAGGTAGTGTGAAGCCTCCAACTTTATTCTTTTTATTCAAGATAGCTGAATGACCTGGGCTGGTAATGCCTATCCTGACATCTTGATTAATATTTAAATGTTAGCAGACCAGGGTTTTCTTTTCTTTTTAAGATTTTATGTATTTATTTGAGAGAGGTAGTGAGAGAGAGAGAAAGCACAAGCTGGGGGCAGAGACAGAGGGAGAGGGAGAAGTAGACTCCCTGTTGAGCAGGGAGCACAACTTGGGACTTGATCCCAGGACCCTGGGATGCATGACCTGAGCTGAAGGAAGACATTTAACTGACTGAGCCCCCCAGGAACCCCCAAGGTTTTCAGTTAAAAGACAGAGATTGGGGCACCTGGGTGGCTCAGTGGGTTAAGCCTCTGCCTTCACCTCAGGTCATGATCTCAGGGTCCTGGGATTGAGGCCTGCATTGGCCTCTCTGCTCAGCAGGGAGCCTGCTTCCTCCTCTCTCCCTGCCTGCCTCTCTGCCTACTTGTGATCTCTCTCTGTCGATTAAATAAACAAAAATCTTTTTTTTTTTTTAAGATTTTATTTATTTGACAGAGAGAAACACAGCCAGAGAGGGAACACAAGCAGGGGGAGTGAGAGAGGGAGAAGCAGGCCTCCCACCGAGCAGGGAGCCCGATGTGGGACTCAGTCCCCGGTCTCCGGGATCATGACCTGAGCTGAAGGCAGTCGCTTAACCAACTGAGCCACCCAGGCGCCCAAATAAATAAAATCTTTTTTAAAAAAAGAGATTGTCAGGATGGATAATAGAACATTGGGTAGGATGAAAACATGACAGTGAGTGGTTTTCCTTATTTAGAATGTTAAAGTCGTCGCCGTAATAGACCTTTTTGTAGTGTTCTGTGTTTTCCCACTCTCCTAATGTTATTACTGAATCTGAATAATTTTAAGGGGGAAATTCTTTTTCTCATAAAAATGACGCATGGGGGACCCATTTTAAAAGACGTCGTCAGGGTAACTCCAGGGCTTACCCTGAAGGATGGCCCAGCGCCCATGTCCCAGACCCTGGCTGAGGTCTTCCTGCCTGGATGACCCTTGGAGGGAGGGGTGGCAGCCACCACATGGAATCTGAGCTCCGCCAGTGGCAGGCAGCAGCCCGGGGACATGGGGACTCGCCAAAGCTGCTCACCTAGACTGGGCCTAACCCTGGGCGGAGCTTCCGGAGCTTGGAGGACTCTAACATTACGCCCCAGACCAACACACCTCCCCAAGAGCTCCAGTAGGAAATTATGAGAGAAAGAGAAGGTGATGAGCAGGGGAAAGCATGACCTTTGGAGCTTTTGCTCCTACCCAGCCAGAGGCTTGCGACCGGCTTCTAGCAAGCCCCCTTTCCTCGTGGCTGGGTTTCCTCACTTTCAGAGACACAGGCTGGGTGTTCCATGCCATGTGTGAGCCACCTACGTGACGCAGGTGTGCACTTTCTTCCTTCCCTGCTCGCAGTGCACCTGCCAGACCCCAGTACCACGGGCCACCCCCTGCCCAATGGAGCCGTAGATGTAGAACCAGTGGCCTAGGGTCCTTTGCCGAGACGTTAATGGGCTCCCAGCATTTGCTGAGGGCAAAAGGGAGGGAAGGTAGTTGGTGACCGCCGCTGGTGGCCCCACACCAGGGAAGGCGGGGCACGATCACTGTCCTTCAGCCGCTCCCCAGTCATCCGTGGGAGAGCGAGTGGGGCTTGTTCTACCCCATCATGCTGCAAAATGTATAATTTCCCCCAAAGAAATTTGCCATTAATAGGAGGCTAGATCGTAGAAGAGAGTCATTATGTAGACAGTATGCACGTGTCAGGTTAATTTTAAACCAACCCTTAGGTCAGTGTATCTTAATTATTTCGTTAACTGCTTTTGACTGGCAATTTCAATAATTGTATTAACATAACCCTTGGCAGTGGAATTGGTTTTTGGATCCTGTTCTTTAGGATGCCAGAATCTGCTTCCAGGCTCTTCGCTGTGCTTTGTGTGTGTGTGCGCGCGCGCGAGCACTCATGCCCGAGCGCAGGTTCATTGAGGGTGCTTTTTCCTGATTATTAATGAATGCATTTTCATGGGGCTTATTGATACCAAGGAGCCCTGTCTTTATTTAAAAAAATTTTTTTATTTTTTTATTTTTTTAAAGATTTTATTTATTTGACAGAGAGAAACACAGCCAGTGAGGGAACACAAGCAGGTGGAGTGAGAGAGGGAGAAGCAGGCTTCCCGGGGAGCAGGGAGCCCAATGTGGGACTCAATCCCGGGTCTCTGGGATCATGCCCTGAGCCGAAGGCAGTCGCTTAACCAACTGAGCCACCCAGGCGCCCCTAAAAAAATTTTTTTAAGACAATTTTAAATTTTGGATATTTTTAGATTTAGAGAAAATGGTGACAGTAATTTCCCATGCACTTCACTTTCAGGCTCCCCTACTATTTTTTTTTTTTTTTAAGATTTTATTTATTTGACAGAGAGAAACACAGCCAGAGAGGGAACACAAGCAGGGGGAGTGAGAGAGGGAGCAGCAGGCTTCCCGCCGAGCAGGGAGCCCGATGTGGGACTCGATCCCGGGTCTCCGGGATCATGACCTGAGCTGAAGGCAGTCGCTTAACCAACTGAGCCACCCAGGCGCTAGGCTCCCCTACTATTAATATCTTCCTTTCCTGTGGCCCATTGGTCTCAATTAATTAACCAATATTGATACACTATTATTAAGGTCCACACTTTATTCACATTTCCTTGCTTTTTCCTTAATGTCCTTTTTCCACCCCAGAATCCCATCGCAAAATACCACCTTCCAGTTACTCATCATATCTCCTTAGCACTCTCTTGGCTGTGACAGACTCTCAGACTCTTCCCACTTTTTGGTGATCCTCCCAGTTTTAAGGAGGGTGGTCAGGTGTTCTGATTGTTCCACTGTCAGGATTTGTTAGCATGATGCCAGCTGTGGGTTTTGGGGGAGGCATACCACAGAAGGGAAGCAGCGTTCTCACTGCGCCTTGTGGGGGTCCATGCTGTCAACATGACTCATTATTCTAGATGTGACCTTGGCCACTGGACTGAGGTTGTGTCTGCCTGGCTTTTCCACTGTAAAACTATTCATTCCCCCCTTTTATACTGTGCTCTTCAGAAGGCAGTCATTATGCAGCACCTTTCTTTTCTTTTCTTTTTTTTTTAACAACTTTCTTTTTAAAAATAGCTTCACTGAGATATACTTCACATTCCACACAATTCATCCATTTCCCATTCACAGCACACAATTCGGTGGTCTTTAGTACACTCACAGATATGAGCAACAGTCACCACAGACATTTTTAGAACATTTTCTTCACCTTGAAAGGAGACTCCAAACCTTTTAGCTGCTCCCTGCCCCCAGTAAGCCCCTTCCCCAAACCCTAAGCAACCACCAACCACGGATTTGTCTGTTCTAGATCTTTCGTCTAAAAGCAGACATGTAATACATGTCTTGTGCGACCGGCCTCTTCCCCTGAGCATAGTTTTTGAAGGTCTCTCTGCTGTAGCAGGTGCCAGCCTTTCACTCTTCTTTCTTTTCCTGCTTTCTTGAAGCACTTAGTTCCTTTCGATGGCCTCATAACCTTCCCTTCTGTGGCTGTACCATAAGTTGCTCATCCATTCCTCAGTTCATAGCTGCTGGGTTGCCCTGTTTCTCAGCTTCATGGGGATTGCTGCTGGGTACGTCTGTCTGGGTTGTTATTGGAACACGTGCTCTTACTGGTCTTGGGCATTGCTGAAGAATGGGAGAGCAGGGTTGTACGCTGGCTCTGTTGCAGCACTGGAGGGCTGGCCAGCTGTGTTCCGCAGCAGCTACATGAGCCCCCCATTGCTCCAGCCGCTGGGAGGTCTCCAACACCTCCGTTCTCACCAGCATGACCAACGTCCTGTTCTGAGAGCAGCCATCTCACTTCAGAATTCAGCCTTTTGTTGAGTTGCTTTTCCCCAGTGTATAACAAGGTTCAGCATCTTTTCATGAGCTTATTGGCCATGAGGACATCTTCTTTCAAGAAATGCTGATTCAAAACCTTCTTCCAGTTTTAAATTGGGCTATTTGCTTTTTGTTACCATGTTGTAAGTGTCTCTTATTCATTCTGGATACAAGTCCCTTATCAGGTATTTGATGTGCTAGTGTTTTCTCCCTTTCTAGGGGTTGTCTTCTTGCTGTTTCCTGGTTGCAGCATTGAAGATTTTAATTCTGATGCACTGTGATTTTTCTGTTTTTTTCTTTTTTTACTTGTGCTTTTGATGTCACATCTAAGAACTCATTGCCTAACTCAAGACTGTGAGGGTTTCCTCTGCATTTTCTTCTCAGAGTGTTTCTGTCCTTGCCTACCAAGATGGTGTGCTGCATTGGTTGAATTTTGGATGTAGGCTCAACCATGCGTTTCTAGGGTAAATACTGCTGGGTCCTTGTACACAACCCTCCTTGTCTGTTGCTAGACCTGGTTTGCTAGTATTGTGTGGAGTATTTCTGCATCTGTGTGCTTAGGGGATTTGCTTAGCAGTTCTCTTATAAAGTCCATCTCTCCTCAAAGTATTTTCTAATTTCCTTCAAGATTTCTTCTTTGATCCATTTGGTTAAATAGGAATATGTTGGATTCCCACCTTTTTTTTTTTAAAGATATTTTATTTTTTTATTTGAGAGAGAGATCACAAGTAGGCAGAGAGGCAGGCAGAGAAAGAAGGGGAAGCAAGCTCCCCGCTGAGCAGAGAGCCCAATGCGGGCCTCGATCTCAGGACCCTGAGATCATGACCTGAGCCGAAGGCAGAGGCTCAACACTCTGAGCCACCCAGGCACCCAGATTCCCACCTTTTAATGAACGTTTAGTTTTCTTTGGTTACTGACATCTAATCTAATTCTCTCGTGGGGGGTCCAATCTGCTTTGTACGACTGCAAGTCCTTTAAATGCACCGAGAGTTGTTTTGTTGCCTAACGTATGGTCTTGCAGAATGTTCCATGTGTGCTTGAGAGGACTGTGGATGGTCTGTACTGGGCCAGGGGCTCAGCAGATGCACCCAGGTCAAGGTGGCCTGGAGTGTTGTTCGAATCCTGTATTTCTGTGTTGATACTCAGCTTAGTTCCTTTGTCCTTCAGTGCAAGTGTGTCACTGAAGTCCCCAGTTAGTGTTCCTTTTTCATCAGACTGTATATGAGCTCCTTGATGGAAAAATACTGAATTGGCTCTCAAGCTAATGGCCTCCATCCCCTGAGGGGAAGCTTAGAATGTTCTGGACACTGCTTCATGCTTAGATCTGCCTCTTGTGTTTGCACTCTATACCTGAGGAAACAGACCTACAGAGGACCTGGGGAGATTGCTCCAAGATACTGGGCTGGTTCAGAGCTAGATTGTAAGAGTCTAGACTTTGTGCCCAGCACCATATTTCTTTCTTTCTTTCTTTCTTTTTTTAAGATTTTATTTATTTATTTGACAGAGAGAAACAAGCTAGAGAGGGAACACAAGCAGAGGGACTGAGAGAAGCAGGCTTCCCACTCGCAGGAAGCCCGATGTGGGGCTTGATTCAGGGTCTCCAGGATCATGACCTGAGCCAAAAGCAGTCGCTCAACCAACTGAGCCACCCAGGTGCCCCCCCTTTTTAAAAAATATTTTATTTATTTATTTGACAGAGAGAGAGATCACAAGTAGGCAGAGAGAGAGAGGAGGAAGCAGTCTCCCTGCTAAGCAGAGAGCCCGATGCAGGCTTCAATTCCAGGACCCTGAGATCATGGCCTGAGCCGAAGGCAGAGGCTTAAGCCACCCAGGTGCCTCAGCACCGTATTTCTAGATGTCCCCTTGGGAGTACCTGACAGTGTCATGGATGTCCCTGCACCAGGAGAAGACAGAAGTCAGTTGGGATGCTGACCCACCCCTGAGCTGCTGTGTAAGGAATTCCAGAAGTAAACGCCAGTGGAAAAGTGACAAGGGATTTTTATTGCTTTGAATCCTTCCTGGGTTTGGGTCTGCACATGGCCAAAATGCAGACCATCTCTCTCCACTCAGCTCACCTTCTGGACCACAGGTCCTTGGGGCTCCAGGGGCCTTTCCTCCCTGGACCACAGGTCCAGATGGGGGCCTGGGGAGGAAGGGACAAGGTAAGAAGCAGCTCCACTTACTAATGCCAGGCTCCTGCCCTGAGCCAGAGCCATGACCCAGACCTCCTGGGAGTGGTAAAGGGCCAGGTACGCAGGGTGTCCCCATGCCCCATGCCCCAGTGAGGCGCAGTCTTCCTAGAAAGGGAGGTGACTGATGTGCAGAGTGTCCCCATGGCTGGAGCCTCAGACACAACGTTTATCATCCTGGCTTTGTGTTAAGACTAGGAGAGGAGGTGGGGGGCACTTACTGAGCCCGGCCCGGCCCACAATAGTCCACTTTGTAGACACATGCCCCACACAGTGTATTGAAGAGAGAAAAGAGGTCTGTCACAGGCCCAGGGTTGGTGCCTCCCTCCATTCAAATCTTGAGACCCAGTCCTTAGTGTGTTGCTGTTAGGAGGCAAGGTCTTGGGGTGATTAGGTCATGGGGTGGAGCTTGGCACTTACATAAAAAGAGGCCCCAGAAAGCACTCTCACCTGTTCCACTACGCTGGTCACATGAGCCGCCGTGGTCTGCGAACCTCAGCAGATGCCGAGCCTGCCCGCTGCTTGGTCTGGGTAGCCAGCCTCCAAACAACAATGTCTGTTGTTTGTAAACCCCCCAGGCTGGGACGCTCTGCTCTGGCAGCCCACGTGGACCCAATGCGTTCCCTGTCAAGTTTGGGGATGACTTATTACATAGATATATGGGGTGTCTGAGCCATCTACTACTTGGAAAGTTTTGGAACCCTAATAAGAAAAGGCACTCGTCATGATATGTCCATTCTCCTGCTCAGGAGCATGGAGCCCATGGTCTGTTGACCAGGGGCAACCTCAGCAACCCTTGTTCATTTCACTGCAGAGAATGGTGGGCCTTCCTCAGTGGGGCTTCCTGGCCCACGAATAGGAAGCCAGAGGGGAAACTGGGCCTGAGCTGCTGAACCAGAGGAGAGGGCATGGATGGGAAACCCGACAGCGAGCCTATCCATCCAATCTGGGATCAAGCTGGAGCTCCATGCAGGAGAATTTATGCTGATCTTATCTCAGAATGTGTCCAGGCCTCGTCTTTCATGTGTGTGTTGCCCACACTTCCCAGGTTCATTTGAAAATTGCCTCTAGAGCCTGTGGGGAAACTGAGGGGTGCAGTATCAAGGAGACAAGTGGTCTCTGTCCACATCCTCTATGGGATCTCCATCTCAAGCTGGCATAGGAACATGAGTAGCGTGCTGTCCCTCCCTCCTAGGCACGCTGCATACCGCTGGCCTGAGGGGTGTGCCCCAGGACAGGACCAGGACTCGCCGTAGGTTCTGGTCCCTGCAGGAAGAGCTGACCTGTCTCTGTCCCTGGAGCCTTCCCCACTGACCTCCACTTCACCTCCGCCTCTCCTGGACCACCAGCATCCTAGATGTGGCGTCTTTAAGAAGCAAACGTATTTGATACCACTAAAATAGGTACATAGGTAAAGAGGTTTCCTAAAACCTTGCCTCCTAACAGCAACACACTAAGGACTGGGTCTCAAGATTTGAATGGAGGGAGGCACAAACCCTGGGCCTGTGACAGACCTCTTTTCTCTCTTCAATATAGGTACAATAGGTAAAGATTGGTTTCCTAAAGTTTGTCCTTCTGCGGCAGCTTTTCTTTTTTTTCTTTCTTTTTTTTTTACTTATTACATTTTTCAAAAAAACTTGTGATTAAAAAAACCCACATAACATTACATTTTCTCTTATCCTTTTTGAAACGAACAGTTCTGGGGCACTGAGCACATTCTCTTGGGGCCACGTGTGGGACGGTCCTGCTGGGCAGCCAGAGGCGTCCCCTGCCCTGGGGTCAGTCAGTGAGAAGCCCCTAAATGAAATCTGTTCCCTTTTTATACAGATGAACCCCTTCAGCCTAGCGCCTTCTGTATTGGCCAAAGAGAACATTCAAGATCTTCACCTGTATGAGTAGCTTGAGGTGCCCTTCACGGTCATGGTTCCGTGGAGGTTCCTCAGTGGAACTCTGGGGTGTGCAGGCAGACTGCCGAAAGCTGCATGTCCTCGCTCCCTTCCTCCAGGCAGGCGAGGGAGTTGAAATGCATGACTTCACTCGACTTTGTGAGTGTCCGGCTGGTTAACAGAGCTACCCTCTGTATGGTTGCTTCAAATGTCAGGCGGAATTCCAGGGCTGAGGCCGAAAGTGAAAAGTGTTTGCAGTGAACGGTTCACTGAGAAGTGCTGCCAGCCTGTGTGTGGAGAGGGGCTTTCTGGGAGAGGCGGTTTCAGTTGAACTAGGGACCAGGATGGTGCTGTGGGCCTACAGTTAACTCACACACCTCTTCTCACCTCCTCATTTACTTTGGGCATGGGGATGCGTGCCTGAACAGCCTCTCCCTGGGACCTGCTCCCAGGGTTACCCTGTGTAGCAGGGCTGTGTGTCTTCGCTAAGAGAGGAGGATGAGTGGCTGCAAATGGAGAGCTAGACACCAGCCTCTTCCAAGCCATAGAGGGTGGGGCCCAAGGGAGGAAGGAAAGGAAGTGACCTGCCTGCCTGAGTGACAGTGGAGGAGGAGGCCCCGGGCGGCTGGACTATGGGCTGTGACACTGCCCTGGAGGGGACACACAGATGCACACATCAGACAGACAGACACACGTGCATACACAGAAACAACACCTCTCCTCAGCTTGGGGCCCACAGCCTCCCTGACCTTGTCCGTGGAAGGAAGAAGAAAAAACCCACCAAAGTCTGGCATCCAGGGAACAGAGTGACTAGGGAAACTGCACGCTCACCCCCAGGAAGAAAGGGCTTCTCAAATGTATTCCTCGGATTACAGTGGATTAGAATTGATCCAATCCCACTGTGGATTCACTCTGGAGAGTCTCACATGTCCCAAGGCATTAGGCTCTGCTCTGGGTGGATGTCTGGTCTGGGAGCCCCCCTTCTGTCCTTTTCCAAGTATGTTTTTGGGTCCAACTGCCCTGTTCTCTGCGGGGGGCAGGGAGGGTTCCTTCCTGCAGAAATCCCTAGGTGTGAGAAAAGAAATAGGGACCTTACTTCCCAACATATGCAGAATTAGCTCCATGTGGATCTAGGACTTGAGTTCAGGGGTGTTCCTCAAAATTCTGCCTGCAAAGTGTCCATGAATTATTTGGGACCTTGGAGTAGGCATTTTTTGAATCTGCTATGAAGAGCTCTAACCATAAAATAAGAAGCCAATACTTTCAAATACATTAAAACCCTGTCAATGAAAAATCACCATAACGAAAGTGCGGCGGGGGGAGGGGGGTGGGGTGGAAATTACAGAGAGACAGTCACACCAGGAGCAGCGGGTGTGAAGCTGTGACTGTGTGCATGTCCGTCCGGGGAGCAGTTGGTCACCTCTGTCCTCCCTCAGTCTGGCCGTTGGGCAGAGAGAGCTTCACAGGGCTCCATTCCTTGCAGGCCCTGAAAGGCCCTAGGACCCGCCTCCCCACAGCTCCTCCCTGTGTCCCCGACTGCCCTTCCCAGGACCCCATCCAGCTAGAGACCAGTAGGTGGGTGAGTCCGGCTGTGGGGCTGCACTGTGGGTGCCTATGTTCCTAGCCACGGGGGCGGGCAGGGGCAGGAGGAAGTGGTTCTGAGTCAGAGGTCCTATGGGGCTCGTTTTCCAGGACACTGACCTCTCTGTGGCCCCAACTTTAGGCCAGATGGAGAAGGGTGTGGGCTGTGGCTTCTGACTGTTCCGTGAGCAAGTAGACACACACACACACACACACCCTTGGGCAGAGGCAACGGCTGACACTGCTCACTGACCAGTGAGTCTCCCCTGGGTGGGACCCCCAGAACAAAGGCAGGGCTGGGCTGTGTGAGCCCTGGGTCAGTAGGTGGCAAAGTGGTTCCCTGTGGAGCCCCAGAGCACACTTGTCCCGCTGCCCCCTCTCCTCAGGGCTTCCTGCGCCTTCACCAAGTCCCACTTGGACCTCTGCTCCCAAAAAGCCAATCAGGGCTCCTGCTGGACTTCTCCATGGCCAGTTCCCAACAGCAACGACGAGAGGAGGATCGAAGTGCTAGTCTGTGAGAAGGTGACCTCAAGGGGACTTGGAGCAGCGGGACAGGGCCTCTGGGAGTGAGCAGAGTGTGCTGGGGGCCCGGATACAAGGCCTCGGTTGCAGCCCCAAGTGATGTGGAGGCTCTGTGTGGGGCACACAGGAAGTTCTTGAGCAGACAGGGGGCTCGGAAGGAACAGCAGAGAGCAGAGCCCTGGCCCCCACCCGTTGCTCCCACAGGCCATGTGGGGCTGGTGGGGCTGGACCCTGGTCCCTGGAGACGCTCAGCAATCCTTTGATGAGCCCTAGCTGCTCCTCACAGTCAAACATAAGCACTTGCTCTTTGAGGGGACGCAAACTGCCACTCGTTCCACATGCCGACGGGCTCCTTGGGGTTGCAAGCCTCTGGCTGAGGGCCCAGCCTCTAGACCAGGCACCAGAGAGGTGGGAGCCACTGTCTGAGCTCAGGGTAGCAGGATCCCAGCCCTGCCTCCTCCCACCCCTTCCTGTGGCACATCCGGCACCAGGCTAGGGAGGACCCCTGCTCAGACCCACAGCTGGCCCCAGCCTGGGCTTCAGGTGCTGAGTGCTCTTAGCTCCTCTCACCAGGGACAAAATGGGGACCCCCAAATCCCATCCCAGCACATGTTACAGAGTAAATGAGAGAGCACAATGAGCCCAATCAGAAAGGCGGGGGCATCAGAGATGGTATGATCTCTAGGTGACCTGGCTTGACAGTTCGTCCGAGTTTCCCACTCCTTTCCCACCAGCCACTGCTTACCCATTTGCTCTCCCTTCTTTTCAAGCAGTTGGGCTGGTGCCTTGGGAGATAAGAATATCAGCAGAAAGCAAGGACAAAGGAATAGCTTCTTGAGTTTGATGTAAAAGCTCAGATCCTCAGTAAGCAGGTAAGTAAACATGCTAAGTGAGAGCCAGGCCCTCTTGAGAGGCCCCCATGGGGTCTGTAGTCGGGGGTCTCCTGGCTGGGCTGCCCTTCCTGCAGGCTGGGCTGCTGCTTCCCCCTTCACTGACTCTCTCTCTCTCTCTCTCTCTCTCTCTCTCTCTTTCTCTCTCTGCAGCCTTGCACCAGGCAGTGGGAGGACGGACCCTTCCACCCCTGTACCTTGATGGTACTGACCGCTGCCAGCTCAGATGCATGCATGGGCCTCTCCAGAGGACTCTCCGGGACTGGAGCTGGGAGATTGGCCACACAGCAGAGACCATCCGATCAGATGTATTCAAAACATGGCCTTGCTCTCCCTCCCCTCAGTGAAGGCCTTTGCTTCCTGGGGTTCTGCCCTCTGGCTGGAAAGACCATCAGAGCTCCTGGGGACTGCTTTCCTTCCCGTGGTCACTCCCAGGGGTCTGTTGGGAGGGAGCCATTGCTTCCCATGCAACCCATTGGTAGTCTTGGCCTTTCACTGGCTGTGGGAGAGTGGGCAGGTGATCCTTTCATATCTGGGGCCTGGTGTCCCCGAGCAGGGGTGTCTGATGGCAGGTGATCTCACACTTGGAGCAAAGTGTTCGCCTCCTGGGTGCCAGTAACAAGGAGCATCACCAGCCGAGGGCAGGAGCGGGACGCTGAGAGAGTTTGGGGACTTTACCACATCCCTGCATGACCTGGGGGCCTGGTGTAGATTAATGTGCTGAATGAACAAACGAGGAACTAAGGGACACATGAGCCAGGCCACTTCTCCTGGAAACCAAACTTGGAATAGGCGGTTTACTCCACACTTCTAGGGCCCCACCCGCTGCGTCTCTGGCCGTGAATGCCTGGGGAGATCCTCCCTGCTCCTGTCCCTCTGGATGAGGTGGCCCAGGCTGTGTGTAGGGATGGAGAAGCTCGGGGTGGAGGATCCCAGTGACCCAACACTCTTGCTTTATCTGGAGGATCTGTTGGGGGCTTGCTCAGGGGTCACAGCTTGGGGGAGGCCTACAGCTGGTGAGCTCAGACACCCCTCACGCTGAGGCCCACGGGCCAGAGGGCAGAGCACGAGGCTGTTTATGGCGTTGGAAGAGGAAAGGAGGCCCCACTGCCCCATTCAGCCTCCTCCCCCGTTGTCGCATGGCCTCCCAGTTGCTCTTTCCCTCTGCGGGTGATGCTTTTGACCCCGTTTCCCTAGCACATGTGGTGAGAGGAGACAGGCACAGTGGCCTCAGGAAGGACCCAGAGTAGCCGTCCTTGGGCGGGAGGAGTCCAGAGGCCGGGATGATCCTTGGGGTTGTAAGCTGGAGGCTGAGGAACTGGAGGGCCTGGCCAGGAACCCCCATTGTGGCTCGGCTGCTTCTGGCTTGGAGTCCGAGTCTCCGAGGCTCCTCCGAGGCTCCTCTCCCAGTGCCTCTCTGGCCAGTGACACTGCCGCTGGCTGAGCACATCCTGTCCCTCAGTTTTCACAAAACCCTAGGGCTTTGGCATTAGTCGTGCCGCCTGGACAGGCTGGGGCATTTGGGGACCTTGGAACCCCAGCCTCTGCTCTCTCCCACTTGGCAGGCTTCTGCCGCCTCCCAGGACTGTGCAGCCTTGCTCTGAGCTGGCTCACACGCCAATGGAGCGGTGTGCCAGGCCACAGGCACCATGCGACCGACCATGAGTCTCCGGTGCCAGCCTGGCATCCGCATGGGAAGGGGCAGCCACGGCGAGTGGTTGGCTGAGGGCAAGTATACATGGAGGGGAAGGAAAGGATGGAGACACTTCTCCCAAAACTGAACCCAGTGGACCACAAGTATGAAAATACACCTTTCCCCCACCTTCTGATTCTCAGGGAGAATGGATCATGGCGTCAGCAGAAACGTGGCTGCTAGGAAGACTATGTGGGGAGCACTTGACCGTCTGGGGACAGCTGGCGGCCATGCTGGGCAGTGAGGCTCCCATGCCACCCAGGTCCGCTTCCTGTCAGAAGAAACAGTGACAGGTGCTGGGGGAACAGGCAGCTTCCTGCAGGGACAAGATGCCGCTGAAAACCAATTTGGATTTGCTCTGTCACAGAACACGCACAAAAGCGTAAAAAGTAAGTAGCTCTTTGAAAAACTGTCTTCTTGGGGATCCCAGCAGCTGTAATATCAAGTGGGCTGCATGAGGCAGGGCACCTTTGGGGGGGTCTCAGCTGGACTAGGGTTCGGGGCCGGGATGTCCGAATGGTCCAGGCTGCCAGCCCAGCCCTCACCCATGGCCGGGTCCATGTCAGCCCGTGGCCGGGTCCAGGCTGTGGCCAGAACCAGCTGTGTGTGAGTGAGCGTGTGTGCCTGCGTGAGTGTGCGGTGTTTTTGTGTGTGTACGAGTGTGTATGTGTGTGTGTGCGTGTACGTGCGAGTGTGCTCTGGGAAACCGTGGCCTTGGCCTTGGCCCTGGGTTTTCGTCAGGCTGACCACATGCCCTCACTTCCTTGGTTCCTCCCCTGTGCCAGACATCACGGGGGAGAAGGGGTGGAGCCTGGCTGAGGGCCGAGCCACAGAAAGGTCATGCTTGGGGCAAATGTCATCCCAATTAAGGAACACCTTCCACGAGGCCACGTCTCCCAGACTGGGCCCCAAGGGCTGTAATCATAGCCTTGTGCCCCCTCTCACGCCTCGGCTTCCCTGTGGTCTCTCCGGATGGCACGTCCACACCCGCACCCACACCCACTCCTGTCTGGCTTCTGCCTCCATCCCCATACTCTGCTTCTCCGAGCCCAGACTGGCCCTGGGTCCCTTGTAGGGCCTCTTCCCCTTTGCCAGCGTTTTCCTCTTTTCTCCCCCTGACACATTTTGCTACATCATCATGCGAAATTAACTCCAAGATGATTGCAGGCAGGAAATCCTAACCCCCAGACAGGTTTTAAAATAGCGATGGGAGGAACACCCTACTCTGCATTCCAGGGCTCTAAAGACTCTGGGGTTGGCAGATGCATTTTCCCTTTGCAGACTGGCTAGCCTAAATCCCCCAGGGAAAAGGAAATTGCTGATCGATTTTCTCTAATCGGTTTGCTTCCTATAGAAGGGGTCCAAATAAAGCTCTGCAGAGCTCCCTGCTCGTTTCTGCCCCTTGTGAAAACTGGAGGTGTCAATCTTCTCCACAGGCCAAATTGCAAATTTCAGTGGCCATGGTGGGAAGCAAGATGTGATCTTGAAGGGTGTAGGAGGGAGGCCATGCTGTGGTCCCTCAGGAGGAAGCTGGGCTTTTCAGTGTTCCCATGGACGTCTCCCATCCACTCACTTCCCACCAGGCCCCTCTTCTACCTGCACAGAGCGTGCGGTGACAAGATGTTCACTGTCCTGAACTGCTGATGGGAGTCAGGATTTCTGTCTTTGACTGTGACGCCTTCCCTTGTTCAGGCTCCCTGAATCCCCTCATCTCATTTCCATGGACACCTCTGTCCTCATGGACCTTTGGTTACCATCCGGTTAGTCTCAGATATAGGCTGCAAACAGGATGGAGAAGGACACAGGACCCAGCCCTTCCCGGCAGTCTGTTGGGGTTCAGCTCCTGCAGCGTTTAGGTGGGTAAGCTGCTGTAGGCACCCAGGAGGGGCAGGGTCTGTGAGAGCGCCAGGGGTGGCCTCAGGACATTTGTCTGTGCAAACTGTCAGCCAAGGGGCAGATAGGAAGGCCTCCTGACAGCCAGTTGGAGGGTGGAAGCTGAGGGAATGAGGTCAAAGGTGCGGTGCAGGTGGAGATGGGCTACGAGCCCTGCACCGCGGCTCCCGAAAAGGGAAGGGCCTTTGTGAGCCTGTGGGCTGACAGCCCTGCACAGAGGGCCCCAGCAAGGCCTCTCCTGGCAGGTCTCATACTCAGCCTGTCCGGCTCACCCACTCTTGGCCTCCACCTGCTTCCTCCTTGTTATCTCCAGTCCTGGCAAGGAAGATGCCCCAGGAAGACTGGCCTGAAACAGGGCTCTCGTTTTCTTGGGGAAAGGATTTCTGCCCCTCTCCTCCCCTGGGACACTTGGTTGAGATGCCTTGTGCGCCCCCATGCTGTCATCCTGAGAAAGCATAGCATAGGTTCCCACCACTCTTGTGTTACCGAGAAGGAAGGAGGTTTAGTCATCATTTATCAGACAGGAGGGCATGGCCTCAGGCGGGCAGCAGCTCCAACAGAGGGTGGGCTTGGCTGCAGCCCGGCCTCCACCTCCATTGGCTGGCGAGGCCAGCTGCAACAAACCCCTACCTGCCGTGCACCGTTGCTCAGGGCTTCTCTTTGCTGATTCAGGCGATGCCTCAGCTCTCTGTAGCCCTGGATTCGTCCCCTGAGCCCATTCCTGGGGTACACAGATGTGGGGGATGGCTCCGGCCACCCCATCGGGGGCAGTTCGGGAAGCATCCCTTCCCTCCTCAGCTTCTGCTGCCATTTTCCTTTTCTCCTCTTATGATGCTTTCTGACTATACTCTAGATTCCTTCTCTCTTCCAGACCCAGTCTCTACCACTAGGATCCTCACTCCAGGACCCTGTCACGTCCCGTGATCACTGGGTTTAGCTGAGTGGGTCCTGGAGGGCCTGCCACTTCTGGCTCCCACTGCCGTGACAACCTGAGTCAAACCTAGGGCTTGGCCCTCAGTGGGCCCAGCAGGCCTGGCTACAATGGCACCTGCTTCGTGAGGACGGTAAGGGGAGAGGCGGGGCGCATTATACTCTATTAACGGAGAGAAAGTGTAGGAAGCAACAGGTAGTTCCTAGTGAGGACTCAAGAAACAGTACTAAGTATGTGTGATCAATTTCTGTTCTCGAACTGAGTTGGGGGTTGAGAAGAGTGAGCCCCCGGGAACCACCCGGGGCTCTTGAAGGTTCTCTCTCAGCTCCTCTAGAGTGACCTTCAATTCCAGCATCGGCAGCTCTGACATGACATCCTGGGAAGCTATTCTCTGCTGGCCCACCTCGCTGGCTTGGGGCCCTCTGTCCCCAGCAGGCCCTGGGTGACATGGCCCCCGGGATGGTGCTCGGTGTGTGTGCGCATTTGTCCATACATAAGCTGTGAGTCAGCGTGAGCCCTGAGTGTGGCCATGTGGTCTCACCCCTTGGGGCCTGGTCATCCCCGTCAGGGTGGGGTGTTTGAGGCTGCCTTCCTGACCCCTGACTGTACTCTGCGCCCAGAACAACCCCAGCAACCTTTTCATCAGCAGTCTGATGGATGGACAGTGTAGTCAACGTTAGGGGACCTACTGGAAGGAAGCCGTTTGTTTCCTGCTTTCTGTGAATCTCCGAGTCGTCCTATTTCTGCTGTTTCTGCCATGATGGACCTCTCACCGGGCTGATTTATCTGGTCACCTCGGGGGCCGTGCCATCAGCACTGGCAGCAGGCAGTGGGGAGATGAAGGGGCCATAGTGTCATTTATGCAAAAGCAAAATGAGACAGTAGCCCTTGCAGATGGCTTCTGGCATTTTCCTCACTGTATCTCATGTTTGCCACTTTAGCCAACACTTCTGAACAGCAAGCCTGAACAAAAGTCTTCTGATTCTTCACAAAAAATACTGTCCTAGAAAAATGGGAAAGTAGTTTTATACTGTTCATATCGAGTAGGAATCTCTAGGTCCCAGGCTGAGCTTAATGCTCCCGCTTTCAGTTCCCCTGGATACTTAGCCCAAAAAGCTGGGGTTTAAAAATTATTTTTTTAATAACGATTGAGTATATTTAAGATGTACAACACAATATTTGATATATGTATGTAGACTGAAATGATTCCCAATCCAACCTACCATTCCTGCCATTTTTACCTTTGTGAGTATCCAGAGCACCTGAAATTGACTCCTAGCAAATTCCAGGTCTAGGACAACTGTATCCATTATGTGGCACACAGTGTCCTTGTTCATTGCGCATAACTGCAACTGTGTACCTCTTGACATCATCTCTCCACTTCCTCCAGCCTCCAGCCCCCCCCCCCCATAACCATGGTTCTAAACTCTGTTTCTATGAATTTGACATTTGTCAAACTCCACATATAAAAGATAGCACACAGTGTTTGTCTTTCTCTGTCTGACTTATTTCACTTAGCCTGATGTCTTCCAGATTCGTCCATGTGGCCTCAGATGGCAGAGTTCCCTTCTTTTCTTTTCTTTCCTGTGACAGCACAATACTTCTCTGTGTATGTCTCATGTTTTCTTTTTTCATGGTCTATCTTGTTCCATGTCTCAGCTGTTGGGAATAATGCTGCAAGGAGCATAGTGCACAGGTATCTCTTTGTACCGCCTTTGCTCCTTTGCCAAAGATTCATTGCCTGTATTTGTATGGGGAGTCCATTTCAGGGCTCTTTGTTCTGTTCCAGTTACCTGTGTGTTTATTCCTTCACCAGCATCACACTGTCCCGATCACTGTAGCTTTCTAAAAGTCTTGAAGTTGGATACCGTTAGTCCTCCAGACATGTTCTTGTTTTGTAGTATTGTGTTGGCTAATCTGAGTCTTCTTCTCTCCATATAAACTTCAGAATCCATTTTGTGTCTCCATAAAATACCTTGCTGGAATTTTGATTGGGATTGCACTGAGTCTATAGATTAAGTTGGGAAGAACGGACGTCATGACAGTAATGAGTCATTCTGTACTTGAATCATTTAGGTTTTTTTAATTTCTTTCATCAGAGTGCTGTAGTTGTTCACATACACATCCTGTACAAATTTTGTGAGATTCATGCCTAAGTATTTCATTTGAGTGCTAATGTAAATGGTATTATAATTTTTTAAAAAGGTTTTATTTATTTGACAGAGAGAGACACAGCCAGAGAGAGAACACAAGGGGGAGTGAGAGAGGGAGAAGTAGGCTTCCCACCGAACAGGGAGCCCAATGTGGGGCTTCATCCTGGGACTCTGGGATCATGACCTGAGCCAAAGGCAGACACCTAATGACTGAACCACCCAGGTGCCCTGGTATTATGTTTTTAATTTCAAATTCCATTTCTTCATTTTCTGTGTATAAGAAAGTGACTTTTCTATATTAACTTTGTATCTTGCAGCCTTGCTATAATCAGTTATTAATTCCAGGGTTTTTGTGTCTATACGTTCAGATTTTCTACATGGAAATAATGTCATCCAAGCACAAAGACAAAGGCTATAGGTCTTCCTTCTCATTTTGAAAACCTCTCCTTGAAGAACCACATGGTACTCTCAGTTGATGCAGAAAAGGCATTTGACAAAATACAACCTCCGTTCCTGATTAAAACTCTTCAAAGTATAGGGATAGAGGGAACATTCCTCAACCTCATAAAATCTATCTACGAAAAACCCACAGCGAATATCATTCTCAACACGGAAAAACTGACAACCTTCTCTCTGAGATCAGGAACAAGACAAGGATGCCCACTCTCACCACTACTGTTCAACATAGTGTTAGAAGTCCTAGCAACAGCAATCAGACAACAGAAAGAAATAAAAGGTATTCAACTTGGCAAAGCAGAAGTCAGACTCACTCTCTTTGCAGATGACATGCTACTCTATGTGGAAAACCCAAAAGACTCTACCCCAAACTACTAGAACACATACAATAATTCAGTAATGTGGCAGGATACAAAATCAATGCACAGAAATCAGTTGCATTCTTATACACTAACAACGAAAAAATAGAAAGGGAAATCAGAGAATCGATTCCATTTACTATAGCACCAAAAACTATAAGATACTTAGGAATAAATCTAACCAAAGAAGTCAAGGATCTGTACTCGAGGAACTACAGAACACTCGTGAAAGAAATCGAAGAAGACACAAAAAGATGGAAGAGCATTCCATGCTCATGGATCGGAAGAATAAACGTCAAAATGTCTATACTGCCCAGAGCAATCTACACTTTCAATGCCATTCTGCTCAAAATTCCATGAACATTCTTTAAAGCATTGGAACAAACAATCCTAAATTTTATATGGAACCAAAAAAGACCCCGAATCGCTAAGGAATTGCTGAAGAAGAAAAACAAAGCTGGGGGCATCTCGTTACCTGACTTCAGGCTTTATTACAAGCTGTGATGATCAAGACAGCATGGTACTGGCACAAAAACAGAGAAGTAGACCAATGGAACAGAGTGGAGAGCCCACATATGGACCCACAAATCTATGGTCAAATCATCTTTGACAAAGCAGGAAAAAATATCCAGTGGAAAAAAGACAGTCTCTTCAATAAATGTTGCTGGGAAAATTGGACAGCTACATATAGAAGAATGAAACTAGACCATTCTCTTACACCACACACAAAGGCAAACTCGAAATGGATGAAAGACCTCAGTGTGAGGCAGGAATCCATCAAAATCCTGGAAGAGAACATTGGCAGTAACCTCTTTGACACTGGCCACAGCAACTTCTTTCAAGACACATCTCCAAAGGCAAAGGAGACAAAAGCGAAAATGAACTTTTGGGACTTCATCAAAATAAAAAGCTTCTGTAGAGCAAAGGAAACAGTCAACAAAACAAAGAGGCAACCCACAGAATGGGAGAGGATATTTGCAAATGACACTACAGACAAAGGGCTGATATCCAAGATCTATAAAGAACTACTGAAACTCCACATCCAAAAAGAAGATGAACACATCAAAAAATGGGCAGGAGACATGAAGAGGCACTTCTCCATAGAAGATATACAGATGGCTAACAGACACATGAAAAAATGTTCAGCATCACTAGCTATCAGGGAAATTCAAATCAGAAGCACACTGAGATACCACCTTACACCAGTCAGAATGGTCAAAATTAACAAGTCAGGAAACAAGTGTTGGAGAGGCTGCGGAGAAAGGGGAACCCTCTTACATTGTTGGTAGGAATGCAAGTTGGTGCAGCCACTTTGGAAAACAGTGTGGAGATTCCTTAAAAAATTAAAAATAGAGCTACCCTATGACCCTGCAATTGCACTACTGGGCATTTACCCCAAAGATACAGATGTAGTGAAAAGAAGGGCCATATGCACCCCAATGTTCATCGCAGCAATGGTCACAATCGCCAAGCTGTGGAAAGAACCAAGGTGCCCTTCAACAACAGATGAATGGATAAAGAAGATGTGGTACATATATACAATGGAATACTACACCTCCATCATAAAGGATGAATTTCCATCTTTTGTAGCAACATGGACTGGATTGGAAGAAATTATGCTGAGTGAAATAAGCCATGTAGAGAAAGTCAAGTATCACATGGTTTCATTTACTTGTGGAGCATAAGGGCTAATACAGAGGACAGTAGGAGAAGGAAAGTAAATGGGAAGTCGGGTAATTCAGGGAGAGAAACGAAACAAGAGAGACTTTGGACACAGAAACAAACTGAGGGACTTGGAGGGAGGGGAATGGGGGATGGGTGAGCCTGGTGGTGGGTACTGAGGGCACCTATTGCATGGAGCACTGGATGTGTGGCATGGGCAATGAATCTTGGAACACTGAAAAAATAAAATAAAGTCAAAAACAAAAAACCTCTCCTTTCCTTTTCTTGCCATATTTCATTAGCAAGAACTTCTAGTGCAGTATTTAAAAGGAGTGGTGAGAAAGGGCATCCTTGCTTTGTTCCTGATCCTAGTAGGAAAGATTGTAGTTTCTTGCCATTAAGTATGTTAGCTGTAGGCTTGATATAGATAGCCCCTCACAAGTTGAGGAAGTTGCCTGCTATTCCGACTTTACTGAGAGTTTTTATCATGAATGGGTATCAGATTTTTCTGCATCTGTTGATGGATTACACTAATCAATTTTTGAATGTTGAGGGTAGCCTTGGAATACCTGGGATAAAGCCCACTTGGTTGTGGTATATAATTCTTTTTGAACTTTTTTGGATTTGATTTGCCAATATTTTGTTGAGGATTTTTGCACCTATGTCATGAGAGAGATCAGTGCGTATTTATTTTCTTAATTTTTTTTCCTTGTATTGTTTTGTCTGGTTTTGGTGTTAGGGCAGTGTTGGTATCATAGAATGAGTTAGGAAGTACTCTTGAGGGTGATTTTTGATGAGTGAATTTTAAGCTTGATGAAGTTCAATTTATCAATCTCCCTCCACTTCCATGGCTTTTTTTAAAAATGAAATTTAAGGTGGCGCCTGGATGGCTCAGTTGGTTAAGCGACTGCCTTCGGCTCAGGTCATGATCCTGGAGACCCGGGATCAAGTCCCACATTGGGCTCCCTGCTCAGCAGGAAGCCTGCTTCTCCCTCTCTCACTCCCCCTGCTTGTGTTCCCTCTCTGGCTGTGTTTCTCTCTGTCAAATAAATAAAAAATCTTTAAAAAAAATGAAATTTAAATTTTAGAACAGTTTCAGGTTCACAGAATTATTGTGGGAACAGAAAGTTTCCAGGTACCCCACATCCAGTTCCCCTATTTTTAATATCTTAATATGTTAGTATTAAGTATGGTACATTTGTCAGAATTAATGAACCGATATTAATACATAATTATTGATTAAATTCTGTAGTTTATTCATATCTTCTTAGTTTTTACCTCGTGGCCTTTTTCTGTTGCAGGATCCCAGCCAAGATACCCTGTGGCATTTAGTCTTCGTGTCTCCTTAGGCTTCTCTTGACTGTGCTTGGTTCTCAGAGGTTCCCTACTTTTTTATGATCATGACAGTTTTGAGGAGTAGTTCTGGGGGTTTTTTGGAGATATCTCTCAACTGCAATTTGTATGACATCTTTCTCATGATCCGACTGGGGGTTATGGGCTTTTGGGATGATCACATGGCACAGGGCCATTCTCGTGGCATTATACCAAGGGTGTCTTACACCAGCATGACTCATCACTCCTACTGTTGACCTTGATCACCTGAGTGGAGGTAGTGTTGTCAAGTTTCTCCCCAGAATGATTCTTTCTGCCCCGTACTCTAATTTTCCAGACTTCTGCTTTGTGTCTTCTTTATGAAGTCTTTGCCTAACCCCTCAGCTGAGAAGAAAGGAGTCAAGGCCATCTTCCTTACTTTTTCATGTGGATCCAGTTTTCCTGGCCCTGTTTTCCTTGCTGAATTGGCTTAGCTTCCCTGTCAAAAATCATTTGACGGTATCTGTCAGCCTATTTCCGTCCTGTGCTCCATTCCGTCATCTGTTGTTTTACTGGTGTAGGTCTGTCACAAATACTGCAGCTCGATAGTAAATTCTATTAAGTCTCCTGACTTAAGATTGCTTTGGTGATTCTCACACCTTTGTCTTCCTTATGAATTATAAAATAATCTTGTCAGTTTATAGAAAAAATTTTCTGGGTTTTCGATTGGGATTTTCTTGAATAAACAGGTCAATTTGGGAGACATGGTATTCTAATAATGTAAATCCTTCTATCAAAAACATGAAATATTTCTCTCTTTTTTAATTTCCCTCATGAGTGTTTTATAGGTTTTGGTGTAGAGGTTTTCTATTAATAAATCTGTCAGATTTATCCATAAGTATTTGATGTTTTTGACCCTATTGTAAATGACATTTTACACCTTATTTTAAACTATTTGGCATTTGTGTACAGGAATGCAATTGATTTTTTTTTTAAAGATTTTATTTATTTATTTGACAGAGAGAGAGATCACAAGTAGGGGGGGGGGAAGCAGGCTCCCTACAGAGCAGAGAGCCCAATGCGGGCCTCAATCCCAGAACCCTGAGATCACGACCTGAGCTGAAGGCAGAGGCTTTAACCCACTGAGCCATCCAGGTGACCAATGCAATTGATTTTTATATATTGACTTGATATCATATAATGTTGCAAAATTCAGACTTTTCTTTTTCCTTGTAGATTCCTTAGGATTTTTTTTTCAGTTAATCCTATCCCCCTGCAAATAAGGCTAGTTTCACAATTTCCTTCCTGATATATATACTTCTGTTTCTTTTCCTCATTTCTTTGCTCTGGCTAGAACCTCCAGACCACTAGAATAGAAGAGGTAAAAACAGAAACAGAAATCCTATTCCTTTTCCCCATTTTAGGGGGAAGTTATTCAGGCTTTCACCATCAGTTATAGTGTTTGCTGTAGAAGAAACATGGCTCTTTTAGTAGTATTAGCTGCTTGGGAGAGCAAATGCCTGTCCTTATCTGAAGGTGGGCCCTTCCAAAGGCCTCCATAATTAGTTAGTTGGAAATGATTTCCAGGTGACCAGGCTCATGGGCTCCTGGATGCCTATGAGTCGGAGAAGCAGGGACATTCCTGGGCCGCACAAGCTTCTGTCTGGTGTTTTTTCTTTTTTCTTCTTTAAATATTTTATTTATTTATTTGACACATAGAGATCACAAGTAGGCAGAGAGGCAGGCAGAGAGAAGGGAGGAAGCAGGCTCCCTGCTGAATAGAGAGCCCGATGTGGGCCTTGATCCCAGGACCCTGAGATCACGACCTGAGCCGAAGGTAGAGGCTTAACCCTCTGAGCCACCCAGGTTCCCTGTTTTTTCTTTTTTTTTAATTTATTTGAGCCGCATGTAGCCAGAGGAGGAAGCAACACCCGTGGGCCCCATGTGCCAGCCCCTCTCAGCTCCACTGGGAGTGCAACTCTTGCTCTCCTTCCCTCCCTATGATCCACGAAGAGCAGACCATCACCAGCTTCATGGCCCACTCCCAGCTTACAGGGAAACACTTCCACGGGGCAAAGGCAGACCAGAGAGCTGGCAGGTATGCACTGAATAGATGAGCGTTTCTCTCAGCACCCAGCCTCATCTCTCTATTCCGTCCGGTCCTGAAGCCAGTATGTGTCAGGGAAGCAGCTGCTGGACTGACAAGGGCAGAGAGTGCCGAGGACGTGGTGAGAACAAGGCTCATGCTTCTTCCGCAGACACTCAGAGCCGCACAGAGCAGGCCAAGCTGGGCCAGGCAAGATGTGTGTCCGAATGCATTCTGCGTGCCCACCCTCTGTCTCCCCGATAAGATCCCCCACTTCTCAACCCTTCCGTACTTCTTGTTCTGCTGTACTGAGGGAGAGACTCACCAGAGGACTATTCCATTTCATTGAATAACCAAGTTGAGAGCTCTGCTTGAGGAAGCCTGCAATGAACAGAGAGGAGAAGGGCCATTGGGTTTGATGTGTGGATGTCCTGGGTACAGCTTTCTAGCTGCCGGACGGGGTAGGGGGCACTTCAGGAGCTATTCCATATGAAGGCAAGCTGAGGGTCCTCTTGCTCCTTTTCTGCCAGACCGGGAGGCAAATGCTCAGAAAATGAAAGAATTTTGGCAACTCTACACCACTCTCTCTTTTTCCCCTTTGGTGAGAGGCATAAAAAGTGAAATGTACAAATGACATATGCAAGTTACAGACAGAAAATTAATCATTGAGCCAAAGAGCACGGCCAACACTGGAAGGGCTGCTTTGGATAAAAGAAACCACATTTCTTTCCCTTGTGCTGGTGGAGTGACACAAATAAAGGTCAGGAATGAGGAGATCTCTGCTGATTAGTAGACCTCCTGACTGGTCAGATCTGACCAGGATGCAACACAGGATGGGGCCCAGGTGCAAACACTGGAAAGGACCCGAGACATTTTGGCATAGAGAGGGGGAAGCTCTGGGTGCAGCGTGGATACTGGCTGCATGTCTCACCACCTCCTCTGAACCTGGACCTTCTCGTCCACCCGAAAAGAAGAATGCTCTCCTTGCAGGATGGTTTTTAGGTTAAATTATTTACCACGTGTAGAATTCCTTGCAGAGTAACAGTGAAGGATCAGTGGAAGTCCAGTCCACCCCATTCTGCACTGCCCATGGCCAGAGCATCCTTGCATGTGAGAAGCCATGGGTTGTTGGTGGAATCTCCACTGTGCAACAGTTTTGCTGGGTTTGATTGCTTCTGGACACTAGGATTTTCTTTCTTTCTTTTTTATTTTTAAAGATTTTATTTATTTGACAGAGAAATACAGCGAGAGAGGGAACACAAGCAGGGGGAGTGAGAGAGGGAGAAGCAGGCTTCCCGCCAAGCAGGGAGCCTGATGTGGGGCTCTATCCTGGTACTCTAGGATCATGACCTGAGCCAAAGGCAGACACTTAATGACAGCCACCCAGGCACCCCGACACTGGGATGCCTGGGATTTTCCAAACTGTTGGATTAGAAGGTGCTAGAAAGATTGTTGTCTGGTGACAGTGTGGGCGGTGGCTGCTCACAAGTGCAAGGTCATTTCCTAGAGAAATGTCATCTGTGTGAAGTTTCTGAACCTCTTTGGAGTCCTGGCTGGGAGCTACACTAAGAACCTTCCTAGTCATGGGAATGTCAACAGGTAATTGTGGGTCTGGGGGCAGGCTATCTGCAGGGATTCTTCTGGGCGTGAGGGCCTGGGTTCCCTCGGGCCACAGGATACCCCCAGGTCTGTGGCTCTAGAGAGGCAGGGGCGTGTCCTTGCAGGAGGAGCTGAGTCTACCTGGAAGCGAGGCACGGTCCCGGCCACTTCCCAGGAACGGGCCAGAAGTCTCCTCAGTCGGGATTCTGTAGTGAGGGTGTGTGACCTGTTTAGGGATCAAGTCCAACCTTTAATTTCCTCCTTCCTTCGCCACAGGGGCTTTAACGGGAGCGCAGCAGAAGGCCTTGTGGAATAACCCTTGGTAGCTTCTCGCACATCTCAGCCATTCAGAAATCGTTGAGAAATCCTCGCGGAGTGTCTTGTTTGGACCAGGGGGTGTGCTGGGTTCCGGGACTGCAGAGCCAGGGAGGTTGGGGCAGGAAGATCTCATTCAATCCACTGATGGTCTGCATAGAACAAGGTGGTGGTGGGAAGGCAAATTCCCCGCCACTGCTTGAGCTGCACGTCTTGGTCTTCTAATGATACGATAGGACATAATACCAACACCCTTTGTGATGTGATTTGTTTGTTCATGGTGACTTCCTTTCAATGCTCGCAGGAAAGGGAGCAGAACATACTGTGCCAAATAGGCCGTTTTGGCCTGTGCATTATGTGGGGGTGCATATATATTTTAAATTGTTATATCTTCTTGAAGGACTGACCCTTTTATCATTAGGTTAAACTTCCTTGTTTCTTGTTACAGGTTTTGACCTAAAGTCTAAATTGCCGATAGAGGTATCACTACCCTTGCTGTCCTTTGGTTTCCACTTGTGTGGAATCTTTTCCCTTTGAGAATTTTTTCCCTTCCCTTTGAGACTGTGTGTTTCCTTGAAGTTTAGATGGGCAGCACATTGTTGGGTCTTGTTTGGCCCCTGTACCCCTTTTTTTATTGGAAAATGTAATCTAGATTTAAAGTAATTGTTGATAGGCAAGGATTTAGTAATACCATCTGCTGTTGCATTCCCTTGTCAAGTGATGGTTTTCCATGGTGGATTGCTTTGATTTCCCTCTCTTTATCATTTGTGTATGTTCTGTAGGTTTTTGCTATGTGGCCACTATGAAGCTTACATAAAACATCTTAGAGATGAAGTACTCTATTTTACAGGGCTAATGCAGATTTGATACAAAAATGCTGCTCCACATATACAGTTAATGCTTTTGATGTCACAGTTTACCTCTTTTTAAAAATAATTTATTTTATTTTTTCAGTGGTCCAAGATTCATTGTTTGTGTACCACACCCAGTGCTCCATGCAATATGTGCCCGCTTTAATACGTGCCCTCTTTAATACGCACCACCGGCTCACCCATCCCCCCACTCCCTCCCTTCTCCACAATTTACCTCTTTTTACATAGTGTACACATTAACAAGTCATTGTAGCCATAGTCATCTTTAATACTTTTGCTTTAATGGCATCTGGAACTTCTGCACTGGAAACCTAGACTGCCATGAGGTTCCCTCATCCCAGGATGATTCTCTAAATTGGTGTTCGTGGGGGGAGAAAGCAGAAAACTCTTAGCTCCCCATGTTGGTGATGTCCTCACTTTTTATCTGAAGCAACTGCAATCTGCTTGTTTCCTTCCTTTGGAGCCTCACATCGGACTCTCAGCTTGGTGGGAAGCCTGCTTTTCCCTCTCTCCCTCCCCCTGCTTGTGTTCCCTCTCTTGCTGTGTTTCTGTCAAAAAAACAAATAAAAGCTTTTAAAAAAAAGAATAAAATTTTTATTGCACGTTCCTTTTTATGTCCATGGGAGTATCACAATATGGCCCTTTACTTACAATTGTTATCTTTTAAATACACATGATGAATTTTTAGAATATAAGTGAGGTTCAGTGGGGTCGACCTGAGCCCATAACCAAGAAAGAATTCTTAAGACATCTCTGGTGCAGAAATGTGATTTTATGAAAGCATGGGGACAGGACCTGTGGGCAGAAACACCTGCTTCAGTGGGGTTGTGAGGGGTGGCTGATTATATACTGTGGGGTTGGGAGTGGTAAGGAAAAGGGAGGTTTCCAAAGAACTTTCCTAGGCTAAAGAGGACCTGTGAGATACCAAAGGCCTTGCCATTATCAAGGTTTTTCCCTCTTGCAAGAGGGAAAAGATAGTTGGGAGATTCCTGGAAGATTCCTAGAAGAGCGTCACATGTGCCCCACCCAGGAGTGGGGGTGGGGGGACGGTTGTGGGGTGTCAGCCTGTGCTTATCCTCAGCTAGCCTTCAGTCCCCTCATCACACAGAGTTGTCTTCCTTTTTTCGCTGTAGTGTGAGGTATGAAAATGACCATACAACTTGAAACCAGCAAAGTGATCTCGATAATCAGTGGGAGAAATTGTGATTTTTTGGCCATTAAACATTTTTGTCAAAACATTAAAGACTCTTATTCTCAGTTATAAATGTATCAGAAAATGGAAAAAAGTTGTAAAACGAGTATTTAGCATGCTGTAATTTTAAATGTTAGAAACCTTGAGAATTACATTATTTTACCAGTTTCTTTTATTATTTTTTATTGTGCTAGTCATCATATAGCATGTCATTAATTTTTGATGTAGTGTTCCAAGAGTCATTGTGTATAAGACCCAGTCCTCCATGCAATTATTTTACTATTTTTTTTGAAGATTTTATTTATTTGACAGAGAGAAACACAGCTAGAGAGGAACACAACCATGAGGAGTGAGAGAGGGAGAAGTAGGCTTCCTACCGAGCAGGGAGCCCAGTGTGGGGCTGGATCCTGGGACTCCAGGATCATGACCTTAGTCGAAGGCAGACACATAACCATTGGGCCCCCTGGGGTGCCCCTATTTTACTACTTTCTTAAAAGTTTGCTTAGTATTTGGAATAGTGCTCGGCTTCTCATACAATTTAATATTTGCAGTAGGCATCTTTTCTATGCATTGAGAATGAGGTATTCAAGTTTGTAAGTTTGTATCCACATCCAACGTCTATCCTTTGCTTTCAATGTTTCAAATATTTCTAGGAGTCCTGACAAAGATTCTTTGCCTGACTGGACTCTTTATTCAGGCCCCTGGCCCTTCTGGGCTCATCTGTGCCTTTCCATGTAAATCCCCATTTGAGCAAGAACTCTGCTAAGTTAGTTTAAGCAGAAACCCTGATCCTTTTTTTTTCTTTTTTTTTTTACAGATTTTATTTATTTATTGACAGAGAGGAAACACAGCCAGAAAGGGAACACAAGCAGGGGGAGTGAGAGAGGGAGAAGCAGGCTTCCCGCCCAGCAGGGAGCCTGATGTGGGGCTCGATCCCCGATCTCCGGGATCATGACCTGAGCTGAAGGCAGTTGCCCAACCCACTGAGCCACCCAGGCGCCACCAAAAACCCTGATCCTTGATACCTGGTCAGCTTCAGCGTTCTGCTCCAGCCAGGTGAGGTCGGAGCACCTTGGCGGAGCGAGAATCCCTGGATCCCAAACCACCGCCACCTGCTGCTTCCCGCCAGGCCCCAGCTTCCACCCCGGCTGCGTCCATCCGGGGGTGGAGCCCACTCTCGCCCCGCCCCCTCAAACTGCTGTTGCAGTGGTCCCTCTCAGCCCATTGCCTGCCCCGAGTAGGGCCTGTGTTACCACCTCCGGAAGATGTCACCCAATGGTTTTCTCCTCTGAATCTTCTGCTCTAGCGAAGGCTTTTGCAGCCATCACATCCCTGCAACCTCAGCGTCCTTCTCTCGTTTATGCTGGTGAGTCACTTCGCCCCCGTCCTCCGAGTGAGAGTCCTTCGGGCAGGGGAGCACCCACTGCTCCGTGGTCAGCTTTGCCCCATGACTCCCTTTCTGTTCCCCTCGAACTCTTTCTTTCATCCTTCTTTCCTTCCTTCCTTCCTTCCTTCCCTCCCTCCTTCCTTCCTTCCTTTCTTTTCTTTCTTTTTTTAGATTTTATTTATTTATTTGACAGAGAGAGAGAGATCACAAGTAGGCAGAGAGGCAGGCAGAGAGAGGAGGAGGAAGCCGGCTCCCTGCTGAGCAGAAAGCCCCATATGGGCCTCCATCCCAGGACCCTGAGATCATGACCTGAGCCAAAGACAGAGGCTTACTTACCCCACTGAGCCGCTCAGGTGCCTGAACTTTCTTTCTCCATTGCCACTATCCCTTTCTTTGCTCCACGTTCGTCTTTTCTGCGCAGTTCCCTCCTTCCCTTATTCATTTTTGTGAAATGCCACATGGACTCTTGGATATGCGCAGTTTTCTGTCTGTGTGGGCCTGGGTGGCAGACACACAGGGACGTCTGAGACAGGACCTGAAAGAAGTTGCATGAGCTGTCACGATTCCTGAAGCACGTCTGTTATTCCCAGCGGGGTTTGTGGACCGAGGGCCTGGTGACCGCGTCTGGGGTGAAGGCACCTTCGGTTCCTACAGCTTGGGTGTATCCAAGTGTGCAAAGTGTGTGTGTGTGTGTACATGGCCAACAACAGATTATTGGGTATTATGACACAGAGTAAGAGACGGAGAACAGAAGAAATAATATCTGAAATTTCCCTTCCCCCAGAGGGAACCATACCTTTATTTGGGAATTATCCCAAAGCACAGTCCTGAGAGCAGGGGTATGCCTGTGATTGTCCCCAGAGACAAGGCATTTGGCACACGTCTGTGTATGAGACGTTGTTGAGCATTTGTGTGGTCACGTAGGAAGACCGGTGCCCCTCAGGGTGCCCACATCCCAACTCTCAAAGCCAGTGAACGTGCTCTCTTCCATGATAAAGTGAGTGAAGGCGGTGATGGAATCGCGCCTGCTCATTAGCTGACCTTAAACCAGAGTGAGTTTCCTGGATAATCTGCTGGGTTGGAAAAGGCAGAAAGGCTGAGTCTCTCTTAGGGTCTCCGGAAGGAATGCAGGCCGGCCCAACACCTTGATTTCGGACTAGCGAAATCACCCCGCTGGCGTGCTGGCATAAGCTCACAAGCTTCAGTCAGGAGCCGCCAAGCCCGTGGTCATGTGGCACACCGATGAAAGGAGACCAGGGCAAACGTGCCATCGTGGGTGCTGGAGGCAGGCCCCGGCACGGAGTTCAGACCCCGTTAGGCAGCAGGCCCAGCGCCCGAGGCCCACCAGCTTTCAGGGTAGAAATGTTAAATTTTTAGTATTTTCTTTCTTAATGGAGGAAGGTGCTCTAGAAGGAAAAGGACTCAGGCTTCTGGAAGTCAGGCTCGCAGTGGCCAGGAGATGGCTTCCCCTGAGCAGGAGTGAGAAACCAGCCATGTGGCTTTTCAGCATCCGGAGCCCCATTTCCCGGGTCAGGAGAGCAGACACTCAGGCAGAAGGAAACCCTGGGGTGGTAGGATGCCCCCTTTTATTTCACTGTTCCTTTTCTAAAAATAGATGGCCCCATGAGCCATTTCTCTCTAATAAAATGTGGATGCTTGTTTCCGAGCCCCAGGGAGCCCTGGCGTCCCAGACCTGTCCAGGCAGAGAGCTCAGCGTTCATTTCCAGAAAAAGACAGCAAGCTGGGGGCTGGCTGGTGCTCACGGGAGCATGGAAATACACGTGCACGGGTGTGGTGTGTGTGCATGCACTAACTCACACACCGCCCACGGCTCTTCACGCTGCTCCCCTTTTTACTGGAATCCCAGGAATTTGCACATTTCGGATCCCAGGGGTGATAACCTGGCCTGGGCTCCCTGCCTACCGCTCACTGCTCCTGAGGAGAGGATCCAAACTGGCCTTTTGGGGGGCTTGGCGGGGGAGACAGGGCTGAGAAGGACTGGGGCTTCCTTTCTCTGGCTTTATCACCTGCAAACATAAAACTGCTTTCTCCTCCAGTCCTTGTCAGCTCCTCAGGACCCGCTCCTTCCCAGGCCCCTGCCGTACCCAGGGAAAGCGCCAGCCAGCCGGCCAGATGCTTCCAGCTTCCTGGAGGGAAGGGAAAACAACCCTGCCCCCTCGTGGAGAGTTCTTGGCCGATGTGTTTGGGACGGGGTCAGGAAAGCTGTTCGGATGACTTCTTGCAGGACAGGTGCCTTTGTGCAGGTTCTGAAAACACAATTTGTTGCCATAAACCGGGTTGTTTCTTTGCCAAAACCTGGCAAACAGCTCTGGCCAGCAGCTTTGAAGAAAGAAGCCCTCCCTCTGCACTTCAGAGGCCCTCCAGGGAAGTGGGGGCGGGATGGCATTTCACAGAGGGAAGACATCTGAAGTCTCTTGTGCCGGGGTAGCCCGCTCAAATCCGAGATGGTTTTCTTTTTAGATTTCATTTATCTAAAGAGCGAGAGCGCCTAGAGGGAGAGGGAAAAGCAGATTCCCCGCTGAGCAGGGACCCTGATGCAGGGCTCAATCCCAGGAACCTGAACTGAAGGCAGACGCTTAACCCACTGAGCCACCCAGGCGCTCCAAAACCTGAGATGGTTGATGTGAAACATTGGGGTTGGCTGACCCGTGGCTTTGCAGGTGCTTTGGGAGAAGCAGCTGGCCACAGTCCCTGCACACTGTCCTTTCTTGCCCTTGCCCTTAGCTTTGCTTTGACTTGTTCTCAGTGGCACAGATCTGCCAAGATTGTCACACGTGAGAGCGTGGCAAAGACACTGGTGGGACAAGGGACATGCTGAGCACTGGGGAACTGGAGCCAGGAAGGGGGGGTCGAGTCTGCAATGTCCTCCAATGTGTCTCTTCTCCACATCCAGCTTCCCGACACCCTGGGCCCCGGCTGCCCATCTGGGCACATCATGTACCAGGTGGCCGGGCTGTGCGGATCACATCTGTGGGCATGTCCTGATGTGTGTCAGTGAGGGAGCAGGACAGCGTCTTCATGCCCCATCCCACCTCCCCCGACCCCACACCAACAAGTGCTGTAGGAAATGAGAAGAAGGAGCGGAGCCTGGGCCTCCTGCCGGGGACTGACCGTGCCCCTCTGGGGCTTCTGTGCTGACCTGGGCACGGACCGTCCTCCAGGCCGCAGAGAGCACCCAGCATGGCTCAGGGCCAGGTGTGACTGACAGTCTGCTCCAGCTCTGGCCAAGGCTGGCGGCCCAGGGTCTCTGGTGGGCCCAGCTGGCCCTGTCACTTAGCTGTGGCAGGGAGGTCGCACGGCACAGTGGGCTTCAGGAAAGCCTCCGCCCACTCACTAAGCCCTGCTTAGAGGGCTGCCCTCCGTGTCAGGGCACCCACATCCCCTTTTGGTGAATATGTGACCCCGTGATACAAACTATATCTGGAGCTGGAAGCGGAGACAGGGTGGTGGTCACTAGAACCACCATGAGTTTGCAGAGAACATGGGCACAGATGCCCTTCAGGATCCTGATCTGGGCCACGTGGTCACCGTACATGTGGGGGTTCCCATCCCATTGGGGGCTTTTCACCCCTGTCCCAGATGTAGCTTTCCTCAGGGAGTATCAGACATTCACCCCTGCCATCAGCCTGGCCTCCGTCTTAGCCTGGAGCCTAACTCCCGGTCCCCTGACCGCAGACTACCGAGTGTCACTTTGTGGGAAGCAGCAGAGGGGCCTCTCTGTTACAGAAAGAATGAAATTATTTTCGCTGAACTTCCAGAAATAGCCAGTGTGCAGTATATCACTGTCATTGTCAAACATGGGCCCTTCTCTTTTCCCAGGCTGGCTGCGAGTGGGCTTGGCCCGGCCATTCCACCTTTGTGTCTCCCATACATCCAGGACAAGAATGTTCTGAAGTCCTTTCTTCACTACTGCATGTCTGAGAGAGCAGGATGTCCCTGAATTCAGCATTCCGAGTGTCCCTCCCAAGTGGCCTCAGGGGCATGAGAGTAGCCCATTCACGTTATGAGTGGTCTGTGGATGGATGGCTGCTTGTCCTCCATGGGTCTTGTGAGAGGACCTCCTCCCCACCTGCCCTTTCAAGAGCATTTACTCTTTGTTGAGCCTTCAAGGGGGCCCCAGGGCTCAGGGATGAGTTGCGAGGGTCCCTGCGCTTAGAGAGCACCTGGCCTGCTGGGAGGGGAGATGCCTGCACTTGTTAGTAAGGAGGCCTGGGATTCCATTCTGGAACACACACGCCCCCTGCAGGGATACCCTCCAAGGCGCAGTGGGAGATGGACCTGGAGACAAGGGAAGAGTCCCCCCTTTCCTCGAAAAAGTGGGGGCCCAGAGGGGGTTTAGGAGAGGAATTTCCAGGAATCAGATCTCAGCAGGAGGGAGTTCAAAACCGAGGACAGTGGGCTAAGGGAGAGGGCATTCTGGGGTCCACGAACTGCAGGGAGTGGCTGTGCCCCAGGAGGGGTGGTGTGGTGGGTGGAGCTGCTGGCGGGACCGCAGGGAGGACCCCGGGTGGGGATTTGAGGTCCTCTGATCTTGGCTGCAGTGCCCCTCCATTCCGCTCCCCAGAGACTGTGTGTCTCAGTGTCGGGTCATCTGGGGCGGGCCAGACCCAGGCCCCGCAGCTTCTGTGGGGCTGTTCTGGTACAGAGAGGCCCCATCTGTGCGTGCCCTCTCCACCACCAAGAGGAGACACAGAACTTCCATGTGCAAGAGGCACAGGCACGGCATTCCTCCGTGCCTAAACTGCTCTGTAATTACACCCCAGCATCAACCTTGTTTCATTTAAAAAGCCCCACTTCATAATTAAGGCTTGAAAAAGCGGCACAAAAGTTCACGGAACAGGAGTGACAATCTTAGAAGAAAGACAAGCTCTCCGAAGTTCTGAAAGGGCAGCGAAGGACCTCCCCTGTGCTGCACGGAGAGCGTGTGCTGGGCTTGGCAGGGGGTGTGGTGATCCCGGTGACAATGGCCACTGTGGAGAACTTCCAGGCCAAGAGAAGGGCTTCCCCTGGCCCCGGGGACAGCAAGGGGCTCAGGAAGCAGGTTGGCGCCAGCCCTGAGAGAAGGAGAGGCACACCTGAGGCTCGGAAGCCCACAGAATGGGGCATTTCCCTCATGCTAGCCGAGGCTTCTCTCTTCAGATGGCGAAAGTAGTGTTGGCAGATGTGATCTGAGCATAAGTGGCCAGTCCTGGGTGAACCGGGCCTGGAGAGGGTGGCGGGAGATAGCGGAGGGACACTCACTGTCTGAAAAGGGAAGTGGCCATCTCTGCCTCATTTCCCTTCCTCCTGGCCTACCCGGATGCTTGATCCCCCACCAGACCAGCACCTCCTTGGACCCTGTCTTGGGACTTGGCCTCGACGTTTTCTGGGAGTTGGGAGAAGTGTGTGACTTGGTTTACCCACTGCTTGAGCGGGAATAATTATACTAGTCTCCAAACGACTGTGGGACGTGTTATGATTCTGTCAGAGAAGTGGCAGGGCAAAGGGTCATTTAACAGAAATGCTGTGATCCCAAGGATTGGAATTATATAAAAGCTCCCCTAGCTCAAAGGAAAACGAGTTCAACCACCTCCTCCAAGAGTAACTTTCCTTGTGACACTGCCCCCCTCACGGCCAGTGGACCCAGAGGGCACCTGCCTGCCTTCCTGGCCCTCTAGTGCCTGCATGGGCCAGCGTGTGGTCCCTGAGCCAGCAGCACTACTGGCTGGTCTGGCCGGACACCCACTCTGAGCCAGGATGTCTGCACAGAAATACCAGAGTTGCATCTCTCCACATTCCACTTGATGCTTTACTGTGGCTATGAGAACTTGATTTGCAGCAGAGATGCTCTAAGTTATGTCCCTCTGCCTGCCACATCCGTACCCTTAGGCCGTTCCTCCTGGGGCAACTGGACCATAATTTCCTCCCTAAGAACAGTCTCTGACATCACTTTCTGTACCGTTGGCTCCTTAACCCCAGCCCTTCTCAGATGTTCGCTTCCTACCAGGACCCTCCGGCCCTCGCGGTGGGTGCCTGACCCTGTTGGGCACACATCCCAGCTCCCATGAAGGGAGAGCCTCTGGTGCGTTCTGGGGCCCATGGCAGCCTCCGCAGGCTGAGACCCACAAAATTAGTGTTGAGGCAGGACCAGAGACTGGGCCTCCGGCCTGCAGTGCCCTCTGTGACTCCTACTTGGGCCGATTACTGAGCCCTGCTTTGTGGACATGTGGGTCCCTGTCTTTGCCTCTCAGCCTGACCCCGCAGCTGTGCAGAGGGCCTGAGAGCTGGGCACGTGTGGGCAGCGGGCAGACTCCAAGGGCGTCTTCCCTCCGTGGCTGACCGTTACCCCACAGGGACCCAGGCACGGGGCTCTAGATGAGGTCAGTTCTTCTAAGTAGCCTGCTGACTGAGCCTGGTCTCAGCTCCTGGCTGCCCTGCGGGTACCAGTGGGCTCCAGGAAGGGGCTGTGAGTCTGCCCTTCTCCTCCCAGAAGTGACCCTGGGTCCAAGTGGAGGCTTGGGATGGCTGAGGGGCTCCAGGCCCAAGAGAGCAAATTCTACTGGGGGACGGTGCATGGGAGAAATGCTGGGGCTCTTAAACACACAGCCCCCAGCTCCCCCACTTTGAAATGTTTGGCTACCCTAAAAAAATGGATTCAATGGCGAGAAGCTCTGGAAATTATTTTGGTGATTGTGTTATCTAAGATCTGTGGCCATGTGGTTACCGTGAATGCATCAACAAGGTGACAAAGGAAACATGTTTAGGGCTCTGTTGTCAGCATATAAACATCGATGCGGAGCCCAGTACGGCTCTTCAGCGAGGGCAGCCCTCCCCTCTCGCCTTCCCTCCTTCCTATGACGATTTCTCTTTCTTGCTTCGTTTTCTTCCTTTAAAGAAAATGGGTTATAAAGAATTCAGTTGAGAACACAGAAAAGGGAAAAATGAGTAAGCCACCCAGTTTTCCACTGTACTGAAATAAGGTATTGCCCGTCGGGCTCTGCCCTGACCCAGAGTGGCCGGGCGTCAGAGGGAGCCGGGGCAGGGGCTCTCCCACCCAGGGCAGCCCGTGGGGCCTCACCCACCCCGTGAGGGGAGATGAGAAGCTCTCCTAGCCTGGTTTCTCCCAAACTCCTCCTTCATAAAGGAAGTAGAGCTGAGAAGACCGTCTTGGTTCGTGCGTGCGTGGGAGGCCAGGGAGGAGCCAGGAGCCAAGCTGCCCTGGGTCTCTCTGAACCCTCCTTTCTTTGCAGGCCTCCTTGTTCCTGAAGTTGACCTCATTTATTTCCCTCTCCTGGATCAGCTGCCGTGGGCCCGCTTGTTTGCCAGTTTTAATACCTTGGGTTCATTTCAGTAACTTGTTTGTGGTGGGAAGTCCAGGGTTCCTAAGCAAGAGGCCAGGTGATTCCAGGGGCAGGGTCTTCCCCTCCCCCTCCAGCAGGCAGTCCCTGGGGGCCCCATGCAAAGCTGTTCCTCTGACCGAGGGGCCTAGGACGATTGCCTTCATGCTTCACCAGCAGTCCCTCAGCATCACTTCCCTAGTGTCCCCACAGTCTGCAGCCCAGAAACAATGATGCAAACCGTCCTAATCCTCAGATAAAGAATGGATCGACTGCAGGACAAATCATTTACCAGGACAGCAGTGGAGAAGGTCTTCTGTTGCTAATCCGCCTTCACAGAGAGAGGGGTTTGGGTTGTCAACCTCGGACCCAGATTTGTTCTCCCAGCAGCAAATAATTATCTGTCCTTGCTGAAGCTCCTCCCTGCAGCCCCAGCCAGCTGTACTCTGTGCCCTGGCCTCCCACGCACGCACGAACCAAGACGGTCTTCTCAGCTCTACCTACTTTATGAGGCCATGTGCACGGGGAAACTGGGGGCCCTCGGGGTGGTGTGGCCCTGTGTCCAGAAGGGGTCAGTCGGGCCCTGACCAGAGAAGCCTCCTCGCCTTCTTCCCTTCTGCCGTGGTGCAGCAGGCTCTGCCCTTGCTGGGCATGGGGCCGGGCATGCAAGGCAGAGACGCCTCTAAAGTTAGTTCTGAAAGCCTCAGTCTCTTCCCTCTGACCCCCTTGTAGCATCACATCGCCAGGTGAGCCCCTTCCACATCCACACAGAGCAGACATGGGCTCCCTTTTCTCTCTGATTCTCAAGGATGTCCTGACCCTTGGGGAATCTCTCAGGACTGCCTTGTGGGGTCACCTTGGTAAGCTCCAAGCCCACAGTGCTGCCTGCCCTTCCGTGCATGCGGTGCTGCCATGGACTCGTGGGCCCTGCCTGCCGCACCCATCTGGGATGCTTGGGAATTTGGCCAAGACCTGGCTGAGGAGGGGAGCTTTGCCATCATGCCATTTGCCTTGGGCCCTGGAGACCCCCGCCTCATCAGCTGCGTGTTCTGTGGGATGTGGGCATAGCGGCATCCTGGCTTGGGGTGACACACCTCAGGGCAGGGGAGAGCAGGGTCTGGCTTGGGCTGGGGCCTGGTGTGGGTGGGTCCAAGGGGCCGCTTATGAATTGAGCAGGGGTCTTCAGGAGCTCTCAGTCTTCTCCCCATGGGGACGGGATACGATAGGTGCTTGTGTACCCTGTCTGCCCTCAGTGAGTAGCGAGTCCAGTGTCAAGATGCCCACAGACCATGTGTCTGTTGAGAACAGATAGCACCTCCTTGTGCATCCTCACTTGTTGGGGGGCGGTGAGGGGCTTTGTGGGGTCTCTTTTATAAGGGCCCAGCTCTCATCCATGAGGGCTCCATTCTCCTGACCTAACCACTTCCCAAAGGCCACGCCACTAACACTATCATCTTGGGGGGGGGGTTCTAACACATGAGTCTTGGGGTCTCATGAACATTCAGACCATAGTGGTGTTGGAGCTCCAGCCTCGCTCCCAGCTATCTCGTGCTCTTCCATAGACGCTGCCTTTGGAATTCTCAGATGAGCCTGCCTTCTGCTCCTGTAGTCATGCCTCCAAACCCACAGTCTTCCTCAGTAGCCTTGCTTGGGGGTCAAGCTGCTGTGTGGAGTATATTTCAGGCCCAGAGTGGGCCAGGTGTTTATCTGAACTCTTGGGGCTGTGCAGGAATTCTGTGACCCGGCATCCTTGTCCCCATGCCGGTGTGATGGGGCCAGTGTGCCCTTCTCGCTGTGAACTCCTGCTCAGACCTGAGCCCTGGCCCCACAGGTGGGAAAGGCTAATGCGGCAGAGAGAGACTGGACACAGGAATGTTTGCAGCCCCGGGATCAGATGGCATGTTCCTTGCACTCATCCCATCTATTTCTCTCTGTGCCATTGAAACTTATGTAAGGAACCTTGCGATTCCAGCATACCAGTTTGGTTGATGAGCCTTTGCGGTCCAGGACCTCTGGGTCTACGTGTCCAGGACAAAGCACCTGGAGGAGACCAAGCAGGATATTCACCACCTGCTTCAACTGAGCTCCTCCAAGTGCTTGGAGGACAGAGACCCAGGCTGCCTCTGTCTCCACAGCTGAGTCTGGCTTGAGGGGTTAATTCCATGCAGATGGCTGGGATCTCAGCGAAGTCTCAGGGGGACTAGTGCCCCACCACGGAGCTCCTGAGAGCAGCCCCCATGGCTTCCTGAACTGGCCTGATTCCTCCGTGATCCCTGATGTCTCCTCTGTTCCCAGATGAACAATGCCCTGAGGTCACCTGCTTCCCATTCTTTTCACAGGGGAACCACCTGAATCAGGCATTACTGGGTAAGTCAGTGGAAGTTACTCTCTCTTTTTCATGCACTTGCTGTTCTTTTCGCAGCCAAGCATGTCCCTTGTGTATAGAGAATGATGGTTTGTCTTCTTCTCTGTTACCGCTACCTGTTTTTTTAATTTCTAGAAATGAATTGGCAGCTCATGTTTTCCATGTTTCACAGCATTTAGAGAGATAGTGATACCCATGGTTGAGCACATAAATAAACAGCACACCCAGGACAATGTTCGCTTCCAGCTGCCATCTGCTAATAATTGACATCTAGAGGATGCTAATTTATTTAATTTAATTTATTTTTATTTTTTCCATTACCCAGCCACCCTGTCCATCACCCCTCCCAACCTCCTAGCAACCCTCAGTTTCCTGAGATTAAGAGTCTCTTATGGTTTGTCTCCCTCCCCAGGCCCATCTTGTTTCACTTTTTCCCTTCCTACCCCCCCATAACCCCCCACTCTGTCTCTCAAATTCCTCATATCAGAGAGATCATATGATAATAGTCTTTCTCTGATTGACTTATTTTGCTCAGCATAATACCCTCCAGTTCCATCCACGTCATTGCAAATGGCAGGATTTCATTATTTTTGATGGCTGCATAGTATTCCATTGTATATGTACACCACATCTTCTTTATCCATTCATCTGTTGATGGGCATCTAGGTTCTTTCCATAGTTTGACTCTTATGGACATTGCTGCTATAAACATTGGGGTGCACATACTCCTTCAGATCGCTACATTTGTATCTTTAAGGTAAATATCCAGTAGAGTGACTACTGGTCATAGGGTAGCTCTATTTTCAACTTTCTGAGCAATCTCCTTACTTTTTTCCAGAGTGGCTGCACCAGCTTGCATTCCCACCAACAGTGTAGAAGGGTTCCCCTTTCTCTTCATCCTTACCAACATCTGTCATTTCCTGACTTGTTAATTTTAGCCATTTGGACTGGTATGAGGTGATATTTCATTGTGGTTTTGATTTTCATTTCCCTGATGCTGAGTGATGTTGAACACTTTTTCATGAGTCTGTTGGCCCTTTGGATGTTTTCTCTGCAGAAATGTCTGTTCATGTCGTCTACCCATTTCTTGATTGGATTATTTGTTCTGTGGGTGTTGAGTTTGATAAGTTCTTTTTTTTTAACTTTTTTTTTAAAGATTTTATTTATTTGACAGAGAGAAACACAGCCAGAGAGGGAACACAAGCAGGGGGAGTGAGAGAGGGAGAAGCAGGCTTCCCGCCGAGCAGGGAGCCCGATGTGGGACTCGATCCTGGGTCTCCGGGATCG
>PITA01017568.1:0-42928 GCA_004023965.1 Spilogale gracilis | reverse complement strand
TTTGAACACAGAAACAAACTGAGGGACTTGGAGGGAGGGGGGTGGAGGGATGGGAGAGCCTGGTGGTGGGTACTGGGGACACCTAAAGCGGGGAGCACTGGGTGTGGGGAATGGGGAATGAATCTTTAAACACTGGAAAAAAAAAATTTAGTAACAATAAAACAAACAAACAAACAAACAAAAAAAAAAAACAAATGGCTAACAGACACATGAAAATATGTTCACCATCACTAGCTATCAGGGAAATTCAAATCAAAATCACATTTAGATAACACCTTACACCAGTTAGAATGGCCAAAATTAACCAGACAGGAAACAACAAGTGTTGGAGAGGCTGTGGAGAAAGGGGAACCCTCTTACATTGTTGGTGGGAATGCAAGTTGGTGCAGCCACTTTGGAAAACAATGTGGAGATTCTTTAAAAAATTAAGAATAGAGCTACCCTATGACCCTGCAATTGCACTACTTGGTACTTATCCCAAAGATACAGATGTAGTGAAAGGAAGGGCCATATGTACCCCAATGTTCATTGCAGCAATGGACACAATCACCCAACTGTGGAAAGAGCCAAGGTGCCCTTCAACAGACAAATGGATTAAGAAGTTATGGGACATATATAAAATGGAATATTAAACCTCCATCACAAAGGGTGAATACCCAACTTTTGTAGCAACAGGGACTGGATTGGAGGAGATTATGCTGAGTGAAATGAACCAAGCAGAGAAAGTCAAATACCGTAAAGATTTCTTTCTTTCTTTTCTTTTTTTTTAAAGATTTTATTTATTTATTTGACAGAGAGAAACACAGCGAGAGAGGGAACACAAGCAAGGGGAGTGAGAGAGGGAGAAGCAGGCTTCCCGCCGAGCAGGCAGCCCGATATGGGGCTCGATCCAGGGTCTCTGGGATCATAACCTGAGCCGAAGGCAGTCGCTTAACCAACTGAGCCACCCAGGAGCCCCCGTAAAGATTTCTTGTGGACAAGTTCTACCATAGAAATTGAAAAATTAGCCCAACATCATATGTCTAAATAGATAGTAGGTCAAAATGAAAGAACCAGATGTCCAGATTTTGCCTGGTGTGCTTTCTTCTGTATTACACTAGTGGAACTTTCTTTCCTTCAACTTTATTTACTAAAAATAAATTGAATACTCTTACCATGTAAGACATTTTATTAAACACAAGAGAGTAATGCTGAAGGTAAATAAGATGAGATTCCTATTGCTCAGTCACACAGTGTTTTAAGGAAAAAGTAAAACAAACCTTTAAATATTTATGTTTAAATGTTAAAATAAATGTATGATAAAGCAGAAAAGGAAATAACTAATTCGCACAGTAGTAAAGTCCACAGAGGAGGTAACAACTGAGCTTTAAACAACAGTAAAAGGGAGGAACATCTGAAACAAAATGAACAAAATAATAGAGATCTGAAAGTACTTTTAGAGAATGAGGAATCACCTAATGAGGCTGCAGGTGGAGAGGATGAACTATAAGGCTTAAGGGTGGTCATTTCAGTTAAGGACAGAATTTGAAAAGGATTAATAACTGTAGAAAATGCAGAACTATTTAAGATTTTTTATACAGAAGTGATATATATTTAAAAATGCAATACCTGACTGATGGTAGCTTGCAAGGAAGAGAGACTGAACTCAGGCAGAACAGTTAGTATGCTACTACAATCTTAAAAGTTAGAGACAAAGGCCTTACCTAACATAACAGGAAGTGAAAAAAGAATATTTAGAAGAGCCATAATAAATGGTTCTATGACTGACTGTGCTTTGGGAAGGAGGGGTAAATATTATGATGAGAGTTATGTTTAGTTATGAAAGTAAGTGGGAATGACATTAAATAAGATAGCAATAAAGGGACAATTTGGAGGGAAGGGTAGTTAATTTGGTTCTGATGAGGGAAATGTGAGATCCCAGCAGGACACCAACGGGTGATTTCCAGTATGTAACAACAAGAGGAGTTTGGAATTTGAGAGAAAAGGGTTTTTCACCTTGTGTGATTGAAATTCTATACCAAAGGGATAGTAATGCTCCATTTTCTCCTCCTTCCAGCCCCTGGCAACCAGCATTCTATTTTCTGATTCTATGAGATACCTTTGATAAGTTGAGTTATGCAATATTTGCTTTTATGACAGGCTTATTTCATTTAGCATAACGTTTTAAGGCTCATTCATGTTCTAGCATATGACAGGATTTCTTCTTTTTTAAAGGCTGAGCTAATAGTGTATTCATTCATCTGTTGAGGGACATTTAGGCTGCAGAAACTATTGTGAATAATGCTGCAATGGACATGGATATGCAAATATCTCTTTGAAATCTTGTTCTCAATTCTTTTGGATATACACTCAGAAGTAAGACTGCTGGATCATATTGCAGTTTTATTGTTAATTTTTTGAGGAACTTCCTTACAGTTTTCCACAGCACCATTTTACAATCCCACCAAGAGTACATAAGGGTACCAAGTTCTCCACATCCTTACCAACACTTATTATTTGTTTTTTCTTTCTTTCTTTTTTTCATGGTAGTGGCAGTTTTGATTTGCATTTCCCTTATAATCAGTGATATTGAGCATCCTTTCACATGCTCAGTGGCATTTGTGTATCTTTGGAAAAATGTATATTCAAGTCTTTTGCCCACTTTTTAATTGCTTTCTGTTGTTGTTGAATTGTAGAACTTCTTTCTATATCCCAGAGAATAACCCATTATCTGGTATGCAAATATGCTGTCCCATTCTATAGGTTGCCTTTTCATTTTGTTGATTGTATACTTTGCTATGCAGAAGTTTTAAAATTTTATGTAACCCCATTTATCTATATTTGTTTTAGTTGCTGTTTTTGTGTCATATCATTGCCTATTTTAATATCATGAAGCTCTCTCCTTATGTTTTCTTCTAGTTTTATAGCTTCAGGTCTTATGTTTAGGACTTTAATCTGTTTTGAGTTAATTTTGGTATATGGTATAAGATTAAGGGTCCATCTTTAATTTTTTGCATGTGGATATCAAGTTTTCCCCAAACCACTTGTTGAATAGACTACCCTTTCCCTATTGTGTAGTTCTGGCATCCTTGCCAAAGATCATTTGACCATATATGTGACGTTTATATCTGGGCTTTATATTTTGTTCCATTCGTCTATATTTGTTTTTATGCCAGAACTACACTCTTTTGATTAATGTATCTTTATTGTATATTTGAAAGCAGAAAATGTGAGGCCTGCAGTTTTGTTTTTCTCAAGATTATTTTAGCTATTTCAAGCTCCTTGATTTTTTTTCCACTGAATTTTAAAATTGTTTTCCTATTTCTGAAAAAAATGTCATTGGGATTTTGATAGGGATTGCACTGAATCTTTAGACTGCTTTAGGTAATATGAATATTAACAATATTAAGTCTTCTAATTCATGAACAAGGGAATGTTATTTCTTCAACAATATTTTATAGTTTCAGTGTACAAGTCTTTTGCTTCATTGTTTAATTTATTCCTGAGTATTTTATTTTTTGATACTGTTGAAATGGGGTTGTTTTCTTAATTCCTTCTGGATTGTTAGAATATAGAAACACAACTGATTTTTGATTATTGAGTTTGTATTCTGCAACTTTGCTGAATTCTTTCATTCTAGCAGTGTGTGTGTGTGTGTGTGTGTGTGTGTGTGTGTGTGTGTGTGTGTTTGTGTAATCTTTAGGGTTTTCTACATATAAGATTGTGTCATATGAGAACAGAGATCATTTTACTTCTTCCTTTCCAGTCTGGATGTCTTTTATTTGCTTTTCTTGTCTAACAGCTCTGACTAGAACTTCCAGTATCATATTGAATAGAAGTGGTGGGAGTGGGTACTCCTGCCTTGTTTGTGAATAGGGAAAAAATTTCATTTTTCTATAGTTCTGTGTAATTTATCCATGGGATTTTATATATAACTTTTATTATGTTTAGGTAATTCCCTTCTATTCCTGTTTGGTGAGTGTTCTTATCAAGAAAGGGAATTGAATTTTGTCAATTTTTTCCCCTGTATCTATTAAGATGATCATGTGGTTTTTGCTCTTTTGTTTTGTTAATGTGGTGTATTCTGTTTATTGACTTTTGTATGTTGAGCCATCCTTGCATCCCAGGGATAAACCTCACTTGTTCAAGGTGTATAATTCTTTATAATGTGCTACTGAATTTCATTTTCTAATATTTTGCTCAGGATTTGCGCATATACATTCATAAGAGATATTGGTCTGTAGTTTTGTCATAATATCATTGTCTGGCTCAGGGTAATGATAGCCTCAAAAAATGAGTTAATAAGTGATCTCTTTTTTTCAATATTTTGGAAGAGTCTGAGAAGAACTGGCATTAATTCTTCTTTAATTGTTTGGTAGAATTCTACAGTGAAGTCATCTGGTTCAGGGCTTCTTGGTGGAAAGCTTTTGCTTACTGATTCAGTCTCCTTACTAGTTGTTAGGTCAGTTTGGATTTTCTATTTCTGTATGGTTCAGTCTTGGTGGAATGTATGTTTCTAGATGTTTATCCATTCCTTCTAGGCTTTCCAACTTGTTGGAATGTAAGTACTCAAAGTAGTCTCATAATCTTTTTTTTAATTTTTGTGGAGTCAGTTGTAATGTATTCTTTTTCATTTCTAGTTTTAGTAATTGAGTCATCTCTTATTCTCAGTCTAGCTAAGGGTTTGTTAAATTATCCAATTTTTAATATAACTTTGTTTTGTTGATTTCTTCTATTATTTTTCTATTCTCTATTTCATTTATTTCTGCTCAAATATTTATTATTTTCTTCCTTCTGCTAACCTGGAGATTAGGTCTTTTTTTTCCTCTAGTTCTTTGAAATGTACAGTTAGGTTGTTGATTTCAGATCTTTATTCTCTTTTAATGTAAGCATTTACTGTTATAAACTTCCCTGTATTATTGCTTTTGCTGAGTCCCATAAGTTTTAGTGTTTTGTTTTGTTTATCATGAGCCTCAAGATATTTTCTAATTTCCTTGTGGCTTCTTCTTTGACTCACTGGCTGTTCAAGAATGTGTAATTTCCATGTGTTTGTGACTTTTCTTATTTTTCTATTGTTATTGATTTCTAGTTTCATTGCCTTGTTGGAAAAGATATTTGGAAGATTAAACTTTCTTAAATTTAAGGCTGTGTGTGTGTGTGTGTGTGTGTGTGTGTGTGTGTGTATGTGTGTATGTATGTGTGGTCTAACAGCTGATCTATTTTGGAGAATGTTCTGTGAATAGGTATGAGCAGAATATGTATTCTGTTGCTGATGGGTGCAGTGTTCTGTGTATGTCTGTCAGGTACAATAATTTTATAATGTTCAAGTCCTCTGTTTCCTTATTTTGTTTGGTTATTCTATCCATTATTAAAAGTGTTATACTGAATTACACTATTATTGTGTTACTATCTATTTCTTCCTTTAGTTCTGTCCATGTTTGCTTTGTAATTTTGGGTACTCTGATGTTAGATGCTTATGTATTTGTAATTGTTACATCTTTCATTGTTATGGAACTGACTCTTTTATCATTATATAATACCTTTGTTTCTATAACAGTTGTTTATACATATGGCCACTCCTGCTCTCTTTTGGTTACCATTTACATAGAATAATGTTTTCCATCCTTACACTTTCAGTCTATGCATTTTCTACACTTTATTTCTGAAGTGAGTCTTTTGTAGTTGCATCTTATTTCTTTTAAATCCATTCAATTTAAACCATTTACATTTAAAGCTAGTACTGATAGGGAAGGACATACTAATATCATCTTAAAAATTTTCGGTTTGTCTTGTTGCTACTTTGTCCCTCTTTTCCACTCTTGATACTTTTCTTTGTTTCACTGATTTTTTTTTTTTGTATTGACCTTTGATTTCTTTCTTATTTCTTTGTATATTCTGTAGGTATTTGTGTGTGTGTGTGTGTGGTTTCCTTTGAACTTACATAAAACATTTTATAGTTACAACAATATATTTCATGCTCATAATAACTTCAATCATATATAAAAACTGTTTTACATATTCCCACTCCCACTTTGTTAATTGATGTCACAAACCACTCTTTATATACCATGTATACATTAACATAGTCTTAGTTATTTCTATGATTTTATCTTTTTAATTCTATACCAAAATTAAAAGTGTTTTACATACCACTATTACAATATTGTGGAATTATGTGCTGATCTATATATTTACCTTTGTTGGTGAGTTTTATATTTTAATATGCATTTGTGTTGCTGTCTGATGTCCTTTTGTTTCAACTTGCAGGAGTAAGTTTAGCATTTCTTGTAAGGTAGGTCTAGTGGTGATAAACTATTCAGTTTTTGCTTATCTGTGAAATTCCTTATTTTTCTTCATTTCTGAAGGAGTTTTGCTAGAAATAGTATTCTCGGTTGACTATCCTTTTTTCCAGGACTTTGAATATATCACCCTACTCTCTTCTGGCCCATAAGGGTTCTGCTGAGAAAGCCACTGATAATATGATGAAAGCATATTTAAACATAAGTTGCTCTTGCTACTTTCAAGAGATTTATTTATCTTTGACTTTTGACTGTTTGTCATGTGCCTTAATGTAGGCCTCCTTGGGTTCATCCTATTTGGAATATTTTAAGTTTCCTGAATTTTGATGTCCATTTATTTCCTTATATTTGGGTGGCTTTCAGCCATTATCTCTTCATGTAAGTTCTCCCTTTCTCTCTTCTCCTCTGGAACTCTCCTCTCATGATGCATATATTGATTTGCTTTTAATGTTGTCCTATAAATTCCTTAGGCTTTCTTCATTTGTCTTCATTTCTTTTCACTTTGCTCCTCTGACTTCATAATTTCAAATGCTCTTTCTTCAAGTTCTTTCTTTTGCTTAATTAAGCCTGCTGTTGAATGCTTCTAGTGAATTTTTCAAGTCAGTTATTTTTCAGTTTCATAATTTGTTTGGTTCTTTTTAAAATAGTTTCTATGTCTCTGTTGATATTCTTATTTTGTTCATGCATTGTTCTCCTGATTTTGCATAGCTGTCTGTCTGTATTCTCCTGTACATCATTTACCTTCAAGAAAATTACTTTGAGTTCTTTGTTAGGAAATTCATAGATTTCTGTTTCTTTGGGGTTGGTTTCTGGAGATATATCTTGTTCATTTTTTATTTTTAAGATTTTGTTTATTTGAGAATGAGAGACAGAGAGAGAACAATCAGGGGAAGGGGCAGAGGGAGAGGGAGAAGCAGACTTCCCGCTGAGTGGACAGCCTGACACAGGGCTCAGTCCCAGGACCCCGAGATCACGACCTGAGCCAAAGTCAGACACTTAACCAACTGAGCCACCTAGGTACCACTATTTTGTTTATTTGATTGAGTCATATTTCTTTGTTTCTTCTTATACCCTGTAATTTTTTTTCCTTCTGAGCTTTATGCATTTGGGAAAACAGCCACATCTCCCAGTCTTTATATACTGACTGAAGTACAGAGGAACACTTTCACCAAACAGCCCAGCTAGAGATTCTGAGGGTTTCATGATTTCTCTTGGCTGTGCATGTAATTTTCTAATCAGAGTTTGTCAGTTTGTTTTTTCAGGAGTTTACTGTCTCTTGTTTCCTCTTGTATCTTCCTGTAGCATTGCAATCTCTCTGGTGCTGCAGCAGCAAGCCACCTACTCTTTCTTAATCTCAGTAGCCTCCTGGCATTAAAAGTATGCCAATTCAAGCACCCTAAGTCAAGTGAGATCTGTCTCACCAATCCTTTGGATATGCCTCCTCCAACCCCTAAACCGGACTGCTGCATATACACGCTATGCTTTTTTCTACCTAAGGAATAAGCTGGGAATTGGGTGCCTTCTCCCCATAACAGTGAGCCATGTCAGCTTCTGAACTATTTTGGACTCTCCAGTATCACTGCAAGCTGCCACTGCTCTCACTTGTTTTCAGTGGCCCCTAGGCATGCAAACTATGCTAATTTCATCAGCATTCCAAGTCAGATGAGACAAACCAGTTCCTTGGGCAGCCTTCAAAAAACTAAAACATTGGATGCTTATTCCACTCTGATGATCACAGTGAGCTGTGCTAACTTAGGGGGAGCAGAGGTCATAGGTAAAGTGAAAAGACTCTTCTTTCCTATTTTAATTCACCTTCACTTGGCTTGTCTGGGCCTTGCATTTGCCTGTGGTTTGCAATTTATTAACTGGTCTGTGGAGTTCTCACAGATATTTTACTCCATATACTGTTAAGTTGGTGTCTCTGTGGAGAAAAGAGGGGTGGGACTTCCTATTCCATGATTTATTAACATTTTTTGCTATACCAGAAAAAATACTGACAATTAAGAGGCTAAAAAGGTTGACTAAAAGTAATAAGTGAGTCACAGTTTTTCACATGAAATGAAAGAGTAAGATTCAAATTGAAATTGAAGGTAAATACTGCTTATGAAATTATTAGGTTTCACAAATAAAGAAAAATGAGAACTTGGTAAATAAACTACATGAAGATATATGAAAAAAGCCTATTTACTTACGAGATTAGATGAGAAAGTTGAGAAGTGCAGTGCTTATAAATAGTACCTCAATAAATATTTATGGAAGTGAATTGCTAATGATCTTTAGTATGTAAAGAAAAATTGAGTGATGATAAGCAGTTGTCTGATTCAGTAAGTGACAATCAAGAGGGTAAGGGATTAGATCACAGCAGGAGAGAATTAGGAAAAATTTTCTAAAAATAAGAACTATAAGAAATTAACACACTTCTTCAAGGACTATTTCATAATACTCCTAGAAATTTCTTCTCATGAAGAAAAAAAAAACCCACTTCATTTTTTGGGGGGAGTGAAGGGCAGAGGGAGAGGAAGAAAGAGAATCCCAAGTGGGCTCCATGCCCAGCACAGCGTGTGAGGTGGGGCTTGATCCAGCAACTCTGAGATTATGACTTGGGCCAAAATCAAGAACTGGTCACTCAACTGACTTAGCCACCCAGGCACATCCAAAACTTCATGTTTTTCATGCAAGAAATTTAACTAGAAGACTTATCTATCTAGGATAAATTGAAAAGCCTAAGACTAGAACCAAAAGTATGATAATATACTTTAGGCAAAAGGTTCTGAATCTGGTGACAGTAGTGAGAATGAATGAAGGAATTATAAGGGCCAGAATAAAACATGAGATAATTTAAATAGAAGGAGCAGTTAAGAAAAAATAGTATTGGTAACAAAAAGATTAATGCTTTTGCTACTGTCTATTGTTTTCTTTCTTTGCTCCCATGCTCTTTTCTTACTCTGGATGTTTTATTGTCACTTCCTTGCTTTGCTTGTCCAAGGTTTTCCTTTCATTTATTTCCTCACTCATCTATTCGTCCTACTTATTGAGAGATCCTGGGAAAAGTGTAAGTAAAACAGATTACTGCAAGGAGCTTAGGGTAGAGTGGAGGGAATTAAGTGGAGAAGGCAGAAAAGGACTATACTATAAATGCACTTGCAATAAAATAAAGTAAGAGAACTACAGAGTACTAGAGGAGAACATAAGGGTGACACTTTGCTCAGATTTGGAAGGTGACAGAAAGCTTTTTTCTTAACCGCTTCTTCTGTTTATACCTCCTTAATTTCCATAATTTTCCTTAACATGTCTTTAATATTTTTATTGGCTTATTTGTTTGTTTATTTATTTATTTTAGAGAGGGAGAGAGAGAGCAGAACCATAAAAATCATCAAGTTCAATCGATTAGTGTAAGACTAGCAAACTTTTACACACAAAGTAAGAAAAGCAAAGTCTTACAGAAAGTCTCCTAGAAAGAGCTGCAGATAAACTACCTAAACATTTTCACTTAACAGTTCTGATGGGTGCCTAGGTGGCTCAGTTGGTTAAGTATCTTTCAGGTCATGATCCCAGGGTCCTGGGATTGAGTCCTGCATCTGGCTCCTTACTCAATGAGGAGCTTGCTTCTCCTGTTGCCTATCCCTCTCTTTCTGCCTCTCATGAATAAATAAATATTTTTTTTTAAAGATTTTATTTATTTGACAGAGAGAAACACAGCCAGAGAGGGAACACAAGCAGGGGGAGGGAGAGAGGGAGAAGCAGGCTTCCCGCCTAGCAGGGAGCCCGATGTGGGACTGATCCCGGGTGTCCGGGATCATGATCTGAGCCGAAGGCAGTCGCTTAACCAACTGAGCCACCCAGGCACCCCAAATCTTTTTTTTTTTTTAATAACAACAGTTCTGGTAAAAACTTTTTTAATTTTATTTTTTAAGCTTTTTGCTAAGATTTTATTTATTTATTTGACAGAGAGAGATCACAAGTAGGCAAAGAAGCAGACAGAGGGAGAGGGAGAAGACTGGAAGACTTAATATTGTCAAGAAAGCAGTACTACCCAAAGCAATCTATAGATTCATGGTTATACCTATCAAAATCTTGATGGCTTTTTTTCTCTTCCTTTTTTTTTTCAGAAATGGAAAAGCCAATCCTTGAATTCATATTAAAAGGCCCTAAGAGGGGCGCCTGGGTGGCTCAGTTGGTTAAGCAACTGCCTTCAGGGGCGCCTGGGTGGCTCAGTTGGTTAAGCGACTGCCTTCGGCTCAGGTCATGATCCCGGGGACCCGGGATCGAGTCCCATATCGGGCTCCCTGCTCGGCGGGAAGCCTACTTCTCCCTCTCTCACTCCCCCTGCTTGTGTTCCCTCTCTGGCTGTGTTTCTCTCTGTCAAATAAAGAAATAAAATCTTAAAAAAAAAAATAAAAGGCCCTAAGAGTTAAAACAATATTGAAGAAGAACAAAGTAGGAGGACTCTCACTTCCCAATTTCAAAAGTTACTACAAAACTCCAGTAATTAAAACAGTACAGTACTAGTTTGAGGATAGAAATATAGATCAATGGAATAGAATTGAGAGTCCAGAAATGAATCAGTATAGTTGTAGTAAATTAATTTTGAAATGGGTGTCAAGACCAATCAATGGGGGAAGGAATAGTCTTTTCAATAAATGGCATTGGGACAACTGGTATCTACATGTGGAAGAATGCAGTTGGATCTTTACCTCACATTATATCAAAATATTAACTCAAGATGAATCAATAACCTAAAAATAATAGCTAAAACCATATAACTCTTAAAAGAAAACATAGGAGTAAAGAATCATGACCTTGGATTTGGCAATGATTTCTCAGATAGGATTCCAAAAACATAACCAACAAAAGGAAACTTAAACTGAACTTCATTAAAATTAAAAACTTTTGTGCAAACGACATTATCAAAAAAGTGAAACTACAACCTAGACAATGGGAGAAAATATTTGCAAATAATACATCTGATGAGGGTTTAGTGTACCTAGATTGTATGAAGAACTTTTACTATCGACAGCAAAAAGACAAACCAACCAATTAGAAATTGGGCAAAGAAGTTGAGTAGGCATTTCTTCAAAGAAGATATACAAATGGCCAGCAAGCATATGAAAAGATGCTCCACATCATTACTCATTAGGGAAATGAAAATTAAAACCACAATGAGATAACACTTCCCTTGTACTTGAATGGTTGTAAGAAAAAAAAAAAGCCAAGTTTGGGCAAGGATGTGGCAAAATGATCCTTGGATACTGCTGTTGAGAATGTAGAATGGTTTAGCTACTGTGGAAAATAGTTTGGCAGTTTTTCAGAAAGTTGAACATAGAATTACCATATGATGGTTTCACTTACTTGTGGAGCATAAGGAGTAATATGGAGGACAGTAGGAGAAGGAAAGGAAATATGAATTGGGGTAAATCAGAGAGGGAGATGAAACATGAGACACTTTGGACTCAGGAACAAACTGAGGGTCTTGGAAGGGAGGAGGACAGGGGGCTGCATGAGCCTGGTGGTGGGCATTGAGGGCACATATTGCATGGAGCACTGGGTGTGGGGCATAAACAATGAATACTGGAACACTGAAAAAATAAAATAATGTAATAAAAAAATAAAAACACAAAAAACAAACAAACAAACAAAAGAATTATCATATGACCAGCATTTCCACCTTCTAAGTAAATTACCCAATAGAATTGAAAACAGGTACTCAAACAAATACATGTACAGGCATGTTCAAAGCAGCACTATTCACAATAGCCAAAGGGTAAAAATCCAAATGCCTATCAACTGACCAATGCATAAACAAAATGTGGTATAAATACATAATAGAATATTATGCAGCCGTAAGAAGGAATTAAATACTGATACATGCTACAACATGGAGCTAAGCAAAAGCAGCTAGGCAAAATCATTACATATTACATTTATACAGAATGATATGATTCCAATTTATATAAAAAAATCCCAAATAGACAAATCTGTAGAGAAAGAAAGCAGACTGGTAGTTGCTGGGACCTGGGGGTAGTGGAGAGTGGGGAGAAAGTACTTAATGGGTATGGCATTTCCTTTTGGGGTAATGAAAATGTTTTGGAACTAGACAGAGGTGGTGGTTGCACAACACTCTAAATGTACTAAATACCACTGAATTATTTACTTTAAAAATTCTTTATTTTATGTGAATTTCACCTCAACTAAAAAAGAATGAAAGGACACTGATGAGACTGGCTTTGCGTGGACTTTGGCAGCCATAGTAATTCATTTTATGTTTCAGGAACCAGAGAAACCTATTAATTAGAGAAATTATATATCCTCTATTCCTAAGGACAGTTAATTTAGATAGCATCTGAAATATTACCTGAAAACTTCATTCTTAATAGATGACATGTCATATCTAAGTCCAGTGGAATTTGATAAGAATGAAGTGAAATGGATTGCTCTAGTCATTTTGAATTTGGAATGACTTGTTTCTTCGAAAAATATAGCTTCTTATCTCTTATCTTGGCCTAGCCGTTTAGGTTGGTGTGAACCCAATCCTTTTCTAATTTCTGGGCATGCATGCTGATGTCTGAAGATTGTAACTAAATGAGCTACCAAAAATCAATGTGTTCAAATCACAATTTTAACATGTCTTTATTCCTGGGGATTCCTGCAGGGTTTCCTGGAGTTAGTACTGGCCCTGTGTTCAACTTGAGCTCTGCTAGGGTTTTAACGGATTTTGAATATATGCAAATGTTATTCTGTAAAATAAGGCCAAAATTAAAAAGAAAATAACACACACACACACACACACACACACACACACACACACTCCTTGCCTGGCTATATGCACCAGTCCTAAACTATTCTATCATGATTTTACCCAATTCTAATCAAACTGCCATGGTGAAAACCTCAACTTAAGCCTAGCTTCAAAATATCATAAACACCTCAATGTTGAGAACTCATACTGAAATGTTACCAAGACTCTATTAAGACAGAGCTCTCCCCTACTATGAAAACTTATTTGTGGGGAGCCAGCATTCAACAACCACAGAGGCCATAGTGAGATCCAGTCAACACTGACTTTCTCAACAAAGCCCGAAGACCCTTGATTTGATAACAGCAAGCTTCTCTGAAGCCCTCTGAGCCTCCTATTTTGGGGGAAAAGGAGTGTTTCTAATTACTACACTGAGATAAATAAGTCTCACATTAGCTTGAACTCTTGTTTTTTCTTTGAGCTTTCCAATTGCTAAGTTTATTTTGTCTCCCAAGAATAGAAAGTTTTTTTTAAGGACCTCTTTGATAATTGGATCTGACATGAAAAGGCTTTTCTCCTTGGTGAAAGTGTGTCTTACTCCCAACAACATTACTACCTGTCTTGTCTATTCTTGTCAGTTTTTTATTTGTTTGTTTTTTGTTATACCTCTGTTAAGGGACAATTCATGTGGAAATAGATGGACATAAGCCCTAATAAATCTATTTTGCAAAGTGGTCTCAGGAATTGAGAGGGTCAGGTTTCATCTTAAAGTAGTGCCTTTGGATAAACTTTGCCCTGGGTCAACATCTGAGAATTTCCCTTCTTATTTTGTTAGTGATAGTCTGGCTATTGGAGAAAGCTCTCCTTCAAACCTTCCCATGTTCTGGAAATATAAATATGTCAGTTTGTAGTGTGATAACCCAGCCATTAGGTTGGGATGCCTGGTGCATGAGGTGCCCAAGCAATACTCTTGGCTGGCCTATTCACAGGTTCTCAGGTTTGTCTTAGTCTAAATCTAAATCTGTGTCCCTTCCAGACCAGAATCCTACTTCTTCCATGTGTTTATGCTATAACCCAAATTAGTGCACTTATCTTTAATTTCACCGAGGATAATTTAGAGTTACAGTATCACTGTGGGGAAAATTTGATTTAAACAAAATTGTTGGAGAGGCACTACAGAATAAAAAAGAAAAAAAAATTCCAAACATCCAATGGGCTGGATTTTTTGGTTATATGAGGAAATACCCAAAAGAAATTCAGATTCCAAAGCTGCTTCCAAGAAATTCCTTGGCCAAGGTAAAATAAAAACGTGAAAAATTTTAAATAATGCCTCTTTAAATCCTCCAAAACCACATCTTGAACTTAGTGGTTTTTATCCCACCATTTCTCTTTCTCCATCCTATACTATTCTATTTCCTTCTGCTCCATCTCTCCCTCTGTTCCACTCCGTTTCCCTTTTGGCTGGCCAGAAACTCCCAAAGCTCAGTTACCTCTTAAACTTCCTTCAGGACAGAAAAAAGCTCCCTATGGTTGGTTTTAAGCCCTGTTCTTTCTCTAAATTGAGAGTCATCAATGATTTTCCAAAGCCTAGAAAGGATTGTACTGGGTATTACATATAAGTGATGAATCACTAAATTCTACTCCTGAAACCAATAGTACACTATATCTTAACTAACTAGAATTCAAAAAATTTGAAAAAAGAAAAAAAAACAAACCACTAAACCTAAAAAAGGAGAGAATGAAATTTGCAGAGAAAGAATAATTTTAAGAATATATAATCCAAGGCTTCCATATCTGAAACTAGCTCATACGCAATAGAAGCTTGAGATGCAAAAATTTCCATGGCAAAGACAGAAAAGGAAGAACCTGAATCGCATAAGAAACCAGAAGGGTTTTGAAAACCTATAGAAGTTGGTCCAGGTCTTTTGGAGGTTTTCTGAGAAAGTAGATTGGGCTCTGATTCACTCTTATAGCAAAGAATGGTTGAGGACATTGGAAACTTCAGGGAGCAGCTCTTTAACACCATTAGACAGGACTCAGGAATAGATCTTAAAGCAGATGTGACTCCTAACTCTCTCCTAGTTTTTTTGTAAGCAATATTAAGGCAAAAACAGAGGATTTTGTATGTAAGCAAAAAACTAATATGGAAAATAATAACATTGCCAGACTTCTAGTACTTTGCAGAATATTGAGAGTTTTACAACACCACTAACATAAATTGATGGCCTTACAGATAAAACAACTAGATGCCCTTATCAGGGTCAGTAAATCCTGAAAGAAGGAATATTTTGATAGAGATACTTATAAATACTACATATATATCTGAAGACATTGAAAAAAACCCTATTTTATCTTACTTAAGAAACCAAGGGAAAAAAAAACAATGAAGTGCATTAATGAAGGTGCTCTGAGGGAGAATTGAGTGCCTAATTTTTTGTTCTACCTTTAAATTCCCAGAGAGAAATTTCTCTAAATTTTCAAGAACAAGCTCACAAATTGTTTTTTTGTTGTTGATATAGGCAAACAATATCAATCTTAAACTCTACCACTGTTACACGATCTCTCTGTTGCAATTAAAAGTATCCATTGGGTGTGGGGCATAAACAATGAATCTTGGAACACTGAAAAAGTAAAATAATGTAATAAAAAATAAAAAACAAAACAAAACAAACAAAAAACCAAAACTACCCATTTGTAGGTATCTCTAATTATCCTCTGATAGTTCCATTTATAACTGTGCCTCTTAGGTATCAACAGAAGAATACTCTTCCCTCCTCTGTGATAACTGCTAACTTGATAGGCGTGTGCTGTATAAATGAAATTGCTAGATTAAATATTCTCCTGATGGTCTCTTCCTTGAAGTCCCTGAAGACTCCCCTAATTGTAATGAAAGTCTAGCTAATTTGAATATTGATTTACCAGTACCTTTGTGTTTAGACACAAGTCCAAAAGAAAAATCTCAAGGAAATGCCAGAACTTTTTCACTTTGTGGGCAGAAATTCAACTTACAATGTAAGGATTACTGGGGCTGAACATATTAAGATTCAAAGCAAAAACCTCTACCCCAAAGCACAAAATACTCTCTTAAATCAGAAGCTAAAGAAACACTAAAATTATTAGGTGAAAGTAAATAGAGAAAAGATTCAAAATATGTTGTATTCTTTTTTTCTTTTAGACTTATTTGAAAGAGAGAGAGAGAGAGAGCACACATTCAAGACAGCATGAGCAGGAGGGGCAGAAGGAGAGGAGAGAGAACCCCAAGCAGATTCTGCACTGAGTGCAGAGCCCAATGCAGGGCGAGATCTCAAGATGCTGAGGTCTGGAACAGAGCTGCAACCAAGAGTTGAATGCCCAACCAACGGGGCCACAGGACCACCCCGTTGTACTTATTCTTGTAACACTTCTATCTTCCCAATCAAAAAGGCCAGTGGGTGGAGATAGAGATTTGTTCAGTACATCAGGCCTATAACAGAACAGTCATATCCCACTTTCATATAATACCAATCCCCAAACTTCTTTTATCTTCACTGCCTTCTAAGGCTGCATATTTGATGGTGTAGATTTATGTTGTATTTTCTTTAATGACCCTTTGGTCAAAATAGTCAGTATTTACCTTCTTGATTTTGTGTTCCCATCATGGGGAATACTGACCTCTCTAGTAATAGAGGCATCCATTTTATTGGGTCTATTACTAAAGAGTTTGTAAATCCCTGCCACTTAGTAAAACTTTATTGATAGTCTCACCCCAATCTTTAGGAAAGGTAGAGAGAACAAACATAATTTTGAAAATTAAATTAAATTCTTTAGAGATTTTTAAACTTCCATGGTCTAAGGTATTATTCTTACTGTCAATGAGTTCAAGTCTTTCTGGGCTTCATCAGCTCTCTCTGTGAATTAGTAACAGGACAGTCCATACATCTCAGAATATCACCTTTGATTCTAAATTCCACACATACAAGCAGATAGAGCGAAATATTGCATAGGATAATTCCTGCTATCCACCAAGTCTCATAAATAGGTATGAACTGTCTTTCCTCAATACCCTTCTAAACAACCCTTGCATGACCTAAAACACAGGGACATGGAGACATCAGAGAAAGACAGCTCTCAGGGCCATTGGAAAGGACCTTATAAGGTACTGTTAGCAATGAGCACAGCAATAGAACCCCAAAGATTTGATCCTTGTATTCATGTCTTGAAGAGGAATAATACATTCTTGAATTTATGGAAGATCTTAAGCTGAGGTGTTTTTTAGGAACACTGTAGAAGCAGGCAGTCCTCTGAAAGAGACATCTTCCCAAGATCCATAGAACAAGAAACTGATTGCTAGGCTTTAATGTGTGTTTTTTGGTTCTTTATTTTCATTGTTGTTCCCACTCCCAGAAACTCCTCCTCCCTGATTTAAGGATTCTCCTAACTGTGTCATCAATATTACCCTAATCTTAATATAGCTCTGCTCTCTTAATTATTCATTGGTATGTGTTTAATACCCAGCAATTATTTACTTGTGAACTAGCTAAAGCATACATCTAAACTGGTTTTGTATGCATTTTTCTTTGAAGCCACCCAGATTTTTTTTGTTCCACATCCTTATAAGAATTAATTGTTTCCCTGAGTAAATGGACTCATTCTATTAGGTGACCTTTACAGATGAAAAACTATACAATAGGTTAGGGTGCCTGAGTGGCACAGAGGGTTAAAACCTCTGCCTTCAGCTCAGGTCATGATCCCAGGGTCCTGGGATCGAGGCCCGCATTGGGCTCTCTGCTCAGCAGGGAGCCTGTTTCCTCCGCTCTCTCTGCCTACTTGTGATCTCTCTCTCTGTCAAATAAATAAATAAAATCTTAAAAAAACCAAACCAAAATAAAAGACTATACAATAGGTTAGACAGATGGAAATCCAAAATTTCCTGCAGATCATACCTAGATAAGAAGGTTCTCAGGGATTTTTTGGTGGGAACTAGCTTTTGTAACCAAACTTTAAGAGAAATAGAACTGACAAAAGAACTAGGAAACAATGATGTATTATTTAGAGGGTACCTATATACATTGTTATACATTTTGCAAGTCAGGCACTATATATATCTCTTTTGTCTTAGATCTACAAATAATCTCAATACTTTATATTTTATCGTTGGTACCAATTTATTTCTGACTAGTGGCTCCAAAATGTTATAATACATTTGCTAAGCAAGAAGGGTATTTCGAACAAAATTAGATCATTGGGTGCCCCCAAATGACTGGTACTGCATTTGTGGCATAAAAGCTTGCTGGCTACCTGCAAACTGGACTGGAACTTATTATCTTGGTAGACTGATGGCTCACTTAAATGAGTCCCCATCATCATCCACAGTCATTTTAGCCCATCCAAACACTGTTGGATAACTTAATTTTTTTAAAAAAGTAGCAAAAGTGGGTTTTAAGAGACAAAATCCTCCATACTGTTTATTCATAGTGGCTGTACCAATTTACAATCCTACCAACAGTACACATGAGTTTTCTCCACATCCTCCCCAGCATGTCTTATCTTTTTGATGATAACCATTCTAACAGGCATGAGGTGATTGTTGTCTCATTGTTGTCTTAAATATTTTTCCTTAGGATTACTAAATGTTGAGTGACTTTTCATGTACATGTTAGCCACTTACATATCTCCCTTGGAAAAATGTTTATTCAAGTCCTTTGCTCATTTTAAACACTGGATTATTATTATTATTATTATTGCTTTGAGTTACATGAGTTCTTTATATATTTTGGATATTAACCCTTATCAGATATATGGTTTTCAATAGTTTTCCCCATTCTATATGTTGCTTTTTCATTTTGTTGATAGTTTCTTTTGCTATGAAAGCATTTTTAGTTTGATGTCCCATTTTAAAAAAATTGATTTTGTTGCTTATCCTTAGAAGGCATATCCAAAAAAAAAAAAAAATCATTGTCAAAAACCATGAAAAGGAGCTTTTTTCCCTATGCTTTCCTTTTGGAGTTTCATGGTTTCAGGTCTTACATTTAAGTTTTTAATCCATTTCAAATTAATTTTCTTAACTGCTTTAAGACAGGCATCAAATTTCATTCTTTTTACATGTGAATATTAAATTTTTTCAGCACCATTTATCTCAAAAGACTACCCTTTCTCCATGGAGTATTCTTGACTCCCTTGTCAAATATTAATGGAGTATATATGCATGGGTTTATTTCTGGGCTCTAATTTGTTTCACTGGTCTGTCTATTTTATTTATTTATTTATTATTTATTTATTTATTTTTAAAGATTTTATTTATTTGACAGAGAGAAACACAGCCAGAGAGGGAACACAAGCAGTGGGAGTGAGAGAGGGAGGAGCAGGAAGCCCGCTCAGCGAGAAGTGGGAAGTGGGACTCGATCCTGTGTCTCCAAAATCATGACCTGAGCTGAAGGCAGTCACTTAACCAACTGAGCCATCCAGGCACCCCCTATCTGTCTGTTTTAATGTCAGTACCACACTGTTTTGATTACCATAGCTTTCTTTTTTTTTTTTTTTTTTTTTTTTTTTTTTTTTTTTTTTATTGTTACTTAAAATTTTTTTTTTTCCCAGTGTTCCAAGAACCATAGCTTTCTAATACAACTTGAAATCAGGAAGTAATGCCTCCCTCTTTGTTCTTTCTCAGGATAGCTTAGGTTATTAGGGGTCTTTTGTGGTTCCATATACATTTTAGGATTTTGCTTTCTACTCTGTAAAAAATTCCACTGGAATCTTGATAGAGACTGCACTGAATCTATAGATCACTATGGATAGTATGGATATTTTATTAATATCAGTTCTTCAACTCCAAGACTGTGGGATACCTTTCCATTTATTTGTATCTTCTTCAATTTCTTTCAACAACATATTATGATTTTCAGTACAGAGATCTTTCATTTCCTCGGTGAAAATTTATTTTGGCTAAAAATTTATTCCTCAGTAATTAATTAATTAGCTAATTAATCAATTTTTTGATGCTAGTATAAATGGGATTATTTTCTTTCTTTTTCAGATAATTCATTGTTATTATTTAGCAATGCTTCAAAATTTTGTGAGTAGATTTTGTACCTTAACAATTTACTGAATTCAGGGCACCTGGGTGGGGCTCAGTTGGTTAAGCAACTGCCTTCGGCTCAGGTCATGATCCCGGAGACCTGGGATCAAGTCCCACATCGGACTCCCTGCTCAGCAGGAAGCCTGCTTCTCCCTCTCTCACTCCCCCTGCTTGTGTTCCCTCTCTTGCTGTGTTTCTCTCTGTCAAATAAATAAAATCTTAAAAAAAAAACAACAACAACACACAACTTACTGAATTAATTGATTAGTTCTAACAGTTTTTGGTGGAGTCTTTAGGATTTTCTAAATATAAAATCATGTCACTTGCAAGTAGAGACAATTTTACTTCTTTTTTAATTCTTATGCTTTTTCTTTTTCTTGCCCAATTGCTCTGGTTAGGACTTCCAGTACTATGATGAATAAGAGTGGTGAGAGTGGGCACCATTGTCTTGTTCCTGTTCTTGGAGGAAAAATATTCAAACTTTTACCACTGAGTATAATGTTAGCTGTGGGCCTGTCATGAATGACCTTTATTATATTGAGGTAAATTCTATATGTAATTCATGAAGAGTTGTTGTTGTTATTTTAATCATGGAGGAAATGTTGAATTTTGTCAAATGCTTTTTCTATGTCTATTGAGATGATCATTTTCTCTTTTATTCTATTAAAGTATCACATTTATTTATTTGTGTGTATTGATCCATCTTTGCATTCCAAGGATAAATCCCACTTGTTCACACTGAATGATTCTTTTGATGTGCTGCTGAATTCAGTTTGCTAGTATTTTATTGTGCATTTCTGCATTTACAATTCACCAGGGATTTTGGCCTGTAGTTTTCTTGTAGCATCTTTTCCTGGCTTTGGTATTAGAATAATGCTGGCCTTGTAAAATGAGTTTGGGAGTGCCCCCCTTTTCTTCAGTTTTCTGGATGAGTTTGAGAAGGACTGGCATTATTTTTTCTTTAAAGGTTTGGTAAAATTTACTAGTGAAACCACCTGGTGCTGGCTTTTCTTTGTTGGGAGAATTTTGATTATGGATTCAATCTCTTCACTAGTAATCAGTGTGGTCAGATTTTCTATTTCATGGTTCAGTCTTGGTATGTTGTTTGTTTCTAAGAATTATTTCATATATCCTAGGTTGTTTCCTTTGTTGGGTGTATAGTTGTTCTCAGCTTAATTTCACCTCCTGGCTGAGAAAAAGGACTACAAACTCTAATGATAATTCTCACATTTGTGTAGCAGTGTTCAGATAGGTGATTTTCACAGTCCTAAGTGCTGCTATACAGTTGCTGTCTCATCAAATGGTTCAATTAACATCTAATAACAACAACAACAACAAACACAGGAAAATTTGACACTTAAGAAGACTGAAACAACTTTCATAGATAATTGATTTACAATTGTGATTCCTTAGTGAAGGTCTGTGTTGATTGATTTATCACACCCTCAGATGTCAGGCTGAAGACTGGCCACAAGGAGAACCTTGATACCTGAAATCATTTATTAACAACATAACTTACTGTCTTATTAAGATAACATTACTATTCCACTGTCTTTATTAACATAACTTCACTATTCCAGAAACTCTCCCTTACAAGACATAAGTTGTAAACAATTTTTTTACTCATTCTAGAAACTTCTTAAATAGCAAATGTGAAAAGACAACTTACATACCAAGACTCAGAATCTCTTGCCTTGCTGTGTCCATGATTCCCAGATGATTATATATGATCCATATTTAATTTTAGTTAAGCACCATATTAAAAGATCTGCTTTAAATCAAACTTCAAAATCTCATAAATATCCTGAGTTTGACTTTCATTTTCTGAGAAAGTTTCAGTTGAGATTATTAACTTTATTGTAGTGACATTTTCTTTTGTTTTCTTTTGTTTGTTTTCTTTTCTTTTCTTTTTAAAAGATTTTATTTATTTATCTGACAGAGAGAAACACAGCTGGAGAGGGAGAAGCAGGCCTCCTGCCAAGCAGGGAGCCTGATGTGGGGCTTGATCCTGGGACTCTGGGATCATGACCTGAGTTGAAGGCAGACGCTTAACAACTGAGCCACCCATGCGCCCCTGTAGTGGTGTTTATCCCTACCATATGTGATATAAAAATTTATAAGAAATATATATTTGGCTATTCAGAGAAAATATATTTCTCAGATATATCTGGTCTTCATTCTCAGTTCCTAATAATACCTTAGAGCCTTAAGATGAAATGAGTATCTTATTATTATTGTTAATGATGGTGACTTTTGGACCCCACCCAAGGGCAGGGGGCTAACTTCCAGGAGGATCAACCATGTGATTAGAGGGTTGGAACTTTCAGTCACATCCCACAACCTCTGGGGAGGGAGAGGGATTGCAGGTTGAATCAGCTAGTTGCCACTGACTTAGTCAGTCATGACAGTGTAATAAAGTCTCCATTAAAAACCCAAGAAAAACTTTTTGGCCCTTGTTTTATGGAGAACTTCCAGGCTTGGAGAACCTGAATCCTTCCACATGCCACTAAGCCAGGCCCCAAGCTCCAGAGAGGCAGAAGCTCCTTTGTTCCAGGCCCTGCCCTATGTTTCTCTTCATCTGGCTGTTGATTTGTATCCTTTATCACATCTTTTAATAAACTGGTAAATAAAAGTGTTTCCCTAAATTCTGTAAGCCACTCTAGAAAGTTAACAGACCCTAAGGAGGAGGGTGCTGGAACCTCTAAGGTAGTAGCTGGTTGGTAAGAGGCACCAGTAATAGCCTGGGGTTTGTAACTGGCATCTGAAGTAGAATGTGGAAGGAAGTTTTGTAGGACTGAATCCTTAACCTGGTGACTCTGATGTTATTTCTGGGTAGAGCGTGTCAGAATTGAGTTGAACTCTTGGACATTCTGCTGGTGTCTGAGAATTGCTTGGTGCTGTGTGTGTATGGGGGGCATTCCCACCAAGACTGAATTGGGCCGGGAACCCTAAAAGGACCACAGGAAGAAAAAACTCAGGTTTATTATCAACAGGTTGTTTTGATAACTTTTTTTAGGAGCCAAAGGAAAGTTATCTCTTATTTAGAAAAACATTACCAAAGTTAACTCCTCCTCGGACAATTCTAGATGAACTCCAAGTTCCAAATTTTAGAAGTTAAGTATAACTCTTTTCCTTTCTCTAGGATCCATTGATGCTTTGTTTTGACCGATTTCTACATATGCTAAAAAAGAAGTTGATTACAGGTATACTTTGTTTTATTGCATTTCACTTTATGGAGCTTTGCAGGTATTGTGTGTGTATTTTTTTTTTTTAACCAAATTGAAAGTATATAGTAACTCTGCCTTGAATATATTGGCACCATTTTTCCAACAGCATTTGCTCACTTCATGTCTCTATGTTATGTTTTGGTAATTATTTCAAACTTTTTCATCATTATTTTATTTGTTATGGTGATCTATGATTGGTGATTACAACTTGCTTAAAGCTCAGAAGATGGTTAGCACTTTTATCCATAAAGTACTTACTAGACTACAGTATAGTATAAACATAACTTTTGTATGCAATGGGAAACAAAAAATATATTTGATTCTTTTTACCGAGAGATTCACTTTATTGTGGTAGTTTGGGACCAAATCTGCAATATCTCTGAGGCATGCTTGTACAATTTTCTTTACCTAGGCTACATATTGAAAATGCTTTACTTGAGAATAGATAATTCAGTAAATAAATGAAAAAAATGATTAAAGTATAAGGGACAGACAGGCATGCAAGAAGAATTAGTTATAGTTACCTTGCCTAGGGGAAATTTGGAGAACATGTCACAGAGAAGTTCACACTTGAACTGAGTCTTGAAGGATAACTAAGAATTTTCTAGCTCAATATCACTTATCAACAGGAAAATACATTATTATGTATTATGTATCAAAACTATTATGAGATATGACTTCACACCTGTTGGAATGGCTAAAATTAACAACATAAAAAACTACAGGGAGGATATGGAGAAAGAGGAACTCTCTTTGACTCTTGGTGGGAATACAAACTGGTGCAGCTACTCTGGAAAACAGCATGGAGATTCCTCAAATGTTAAAAAAAAACAACCCACCTTATGATCCAGCAATTGCCTTACTAGGTATTTAATCAAAAGATACAAAAATACTGATTCAAAGGGACACAAGCAACCCAATGTTTGCAGCAGCATTATCTACAATAGCCAAACTATGGAAAGAGCCCAAACATCCATCCATTGATGAATGGTAAAGAAGATGTGGTGCATGGCTGCATGGGTGTGTGTGTGCACATGTGTGCGTACGCGCGCGCGCACACACACACACACACACACAGGAATATTACTCGGCCATCAAAAAGAATGAAATCTTGCCTTTGTAATAATATGGATGTAGCTACAGTGTAGTTAAGTGAAACAAGTTAGTCAGAGAAAGACAATTATATGATCTCACTCATATCTGGAATTTAAGAAACAAAACAGATGAACATAGGGGAAAGAGAGAGACAAACCATTAGAAACTCTTAAGTAGAGAGAACAAACCGAGGGTTGATGGAGGCAAGTTTGGTGGGGTACAGCTTAAATGGGTGATGGGTATTAAGTAGGGTACTTGTTATGGGTGTTATATAAGTGATGAATCACTAAATTCTTCTCCTGAAACCAATATTATCCCATATGTTAACTAACTAGAATTTAAATAAAAACTTGAAACAAATATACAAACAGATAAAAATGGTGTATGTATGTTTGTGTGTATACATACACACACACACAAACACACATATATGTATAAAATAGAGATGCATTAAAAAAAAAGGTCTGTGGCAGCACAGACCAAATTGAAAGTAGTGGTTGCCCATTGTGAGAAGAGTGATATTGTGGGATGGGCAGATAAAGAGGAAATCTATATTTAGTCTCTATATTTCTGTATTATTTGACTCCTCTCTAAGAATTTTTTATGCAACATTATAAAAGAAAACATGTTTGAAAAGAAAAAAACCACAATTTTCTAAGAAAACAAGGGGAATGGGTAATTTATGCAGTGGGGGGAAGGGTCCAAAAGAATAGAGGCAGAACACAGCACTGAGAGAATGAGGAACTGTTAATAGGATCTTCTTGGCTGCAACACTAATAGTTCATGGCAAAGGAAGAAACTAAGGGTGATCAAAGTGACTAAATAAGCAACAAGATATTGAAGTCAAGAAGTTCAAAGGTAGAACAGCTCATGGTGATGAAAGAATCCTGGGTGTGGCTATGGGCATGTGCATGAGTTACTAACGTGGTGTTGAGAGGAAAGATCTTAAACTTATGGAGAGGCTACAATGTTGGATGGGCTCTCTATATGGATCTAAATGGCTATATGGAGCATGTACATGACTATTTCATCATAAGAAAACATGATCAGGGAAATCTGGACAACTGTGATGTCCATCCAAAGTGCTTAATAGTTTATAAGCCAGTAAGACATAACTGAAATGGAAGACCATTCTAATAACACAAAGATCCATGATAAAGGTATAAGAGGATTCAAAGAAATCTGTTGTCAGTAAGAAATTATTTTTGTTCCTACCAATGATCCATTATCATCTCAGGATCAAGAGTAAATGGAAATCATATAGTAATCATCACAAATGTCATTTTTAATGTTCACTTATCTGTGTTGTTTTATTTCAGTGAATATTCTATCATTAATCCCCTGACTCCAGTTTCTCAACCTTAGGTCTTGGTAAGGGATTATAGAACGTTACACCTCTTGTATGAAGAACCTCCATCAGATTCACATGTCTGTCAGATATTGTGGAAACTCACAGTAGTATACTTAAACATATTTGAATTTATTTTTATACAACTCTAATATAAAGGTCCTGGGCAAACGATTGCAGTGTGTTTCCTACCACCTCAAGAATGTCAAGCTAACATAACATATTCACAACACAGAAATAGGAAAAGTTTACAGTAAATAAAATAAAATAAAACACAATTTTTTATCTATTTGAAGTTCTCCAATACTGTGACTGTTAAATAATATAGACATTCTACTGGAAATATAACATTCTGTTTACTAGTAAATTCTCAGTGGTGGAAGTATCCAATAGACCCATTTAGTTATGGCTCACCTGTACTTCTCTTGATAAAGATCAGGGAGAACACAGGATGATATCATTAAGTTTAAGTGACAGAAAACAATACTAAATTATTAGCATTCATACGGTACTTTTCTCTTAGGATCCTAAAACTTTTAAGGCACAACCTTAAGTGTTACATCATTTCAAGGATACAGGGAGGAAAAGCTATTTATATTTCCTTTTCTTTTCTTTTCTTTTTTTTTTTTTAAGATTTTTTATTTATTTGACAGAGAGAAACACAGCCAGAGAGGGAACACAAGCAGCGGGAGTGAGAGAGGGAGAAGCAGGCTTCCTGCTGAGCAGGGAGCCTGATGTGGGACTTGATCCCGGGTCTCCAGGATCATGACCTGAGCCGAAGGCAGTTGCTTAACCAACTAAGCCACCCAGGCGCCCCTATATTTCCTTTTCATAGGATAGAAAAATGAGTAATGCACAAAGCTAGATGACTTCAGGTTAATGTTATCAGTGATTAAACAAAAAAAATTAAAGTTTCTTTATCCTTGGTTCATGGCACTGTGTTCTAAAATACACTGCTTATGAAGGTAGGCTCTTTCAGGAATTCATATTTACAAAATAATTATGACTCCTCTCAGGAGTTACTTACTTTTTTTTTAAGTTAGATTCATATAGTAGATTTATGTTATTATTTTTGGGTAAGTCTATTTTCAAATAATTTTTGGCAGTAGGGCAATTAAAGAGGGTTCTCATTGTAGAATCGAGGGACTCATTACTACCCCAACAAGAAGTGCTATCAAAATTCTGTTGTCAGCTTCCAGCAACAATTGAAATGAGGGAAATATTCACTAATATATTGATATTAATATCAAAGGAGGTGAAAGCCCTAACATTTATATTCTTTACATATGTCCCCAATTGCTCTTTGTTGTTTCACATATATATATATATATATATATATATATATATATATTTAAAGATTTTATTTATTTGTCAGAGAGAGAAAGAGAGTGCACACAAGCAGGGGGAGCAGGCAGAGGGAGAAGCAGGCTTCCTGCTGAGCAGGAGCCCGATGTGGGACTCAATCCCAGCACCCTGGGATCATGACCTGAGCTGAAGGTAGCTGCTTAACCGACTGAGCCACCTAGGCATCTCTCACCAAAATATTTTAGTTCTTCTTCCTGTTGAACTATAAACTCTTAATTCAGTAGTCCATCTGAAATGTTGACATACTTACTGGCTCTGAGAATGTTTTCCTTGCTGCTGCACCTGGACTGGACCTGCAGAGAGAGCATAAACTCAGTAATTTAGGGCTCATAACATAGATAGCCACATATGTATGCATACGTAATGGGCAAGCTCCTGAGGTTTAGGAGCAAAGGCTTACTATATTTCAGATATCAAAACATCTTAGTAAAAATATATTACATTTGTTCCATTTTTTTAAAATTTGCTTTTTCTAACTGTAAAGAAAGAGCAGACTTCTAGAAAAAAGTTGGGGGTACAATATTATAAATGGGACAGAAGCAAATCAAAGGTAATTTTTTACTGATGCGCACTGAAATTAGTATATGGAAAAAAGTAAGTTACTATATACTCAGCTGTTAATACAGACCCTTAATCTTAAGGCACTGTGATAGCTCTTCACTAGACTAATAATGTAATTCAAATAATAAGTTTATAATAAAATACTCCATTGTAGTAATTTTTAATTATATATGTTGACTAGGGGAAAACAAAGAAATCCTCATATACAATATTTATACATGATTCCAATGATCTTTGTTATTTCCTGATTAAAAGAATTGGTTATAAATAAAATATGGGCTATGAAAGATGACTTTGTTGGAAATTAATAAAATTGAGTTCATTTATTTACCAGCTCTTAGATGTTTATATAGCGTTTATCAAGCAGAACATTCTTTTAAATGTTTTAAATGTTGAATTCAAGAGCCACGTTGGATGGCATTAACATTTATTAATATCAGAGGAAATTATACTTAAACTGCACACCTCTTCTTCCCACTCCACAGCAGCTTGCCCCAAATGGATATATATACACAACAAATTAATTTCTATTGCTTAACACAATCTACTATTGTAATGAAACAACTTATGAAAAGAATGTTGCAACTTAGGGTGGGTTATGGTTGTCCTTCCCTGAAAAGAACAATTGTTAATGTTTAAAGAAACAACAATAAAAAAAAATCACAAACATACACACAAGAAACACACACACACACACACACACACACACACACACACACACACACCAAAATAAGAAAAAAAAGGGGAAAAATAATTCCAGATGTTAAAGTTATTCTCTTTTGGCCCAGATTATTTAATTAGTTTTAGATATGCTAGAATGAAGAAGCTAGTCTGAAAGATAATATTCTCATATTCTTTCACTCAGAAGTTTTATTGAAAAACAATTCTGGGCCAAATGGGAAAGGAAATTAATGACTACTTGAAACAAAAATACAGGGAGGAAGACACGAGAGTGAGAGAAAGAAAAAGAAGAAAGAGAAGTTTGGGGAAGTAAGTCTAGACAATAGAAAAGAAAGTATGGGCTTAAAGAAGGGGATACTATGTAAATGCAAAACATTCTGCTATTTCTTATTGAAAATTCATACTAAGAGGGTAAGAATCACTAATGAACTTGCTGCAAAATAAACAAGCAAGTTTGCATACCATGGAATGAAAATTGGTGTAACTAGACCACTACAGCCTTGAAGGAGAAAAGCAACAAATACTAATAGACAAATTAATAGACAAGCTTAATAAAGAGATAAACTACATTTTAAAAAGCAGTTTAAGGGACACAAGAGAAAACTAACAGAGTAAGAAAAATCTGGGAGAGAGAAGAAAAAAAAAGGGGGGAAATGTTGGAAGACAAAAACAGAATTCAAAGAAGTCAAATGGTAGTCAAGAAAGTCTTCAACAAGATGCGGAAACAGAAGGAGCCCAAACCCATAGCGCAAAGCAATGTTTGCGAATGGAAAGCAGCTCCTTTGATCAGTAATAGTTACTCTTAAGTCGTAGCCTCTATTCCTCCAGAGTTCATCTTTAAGCCCTTCCAATCTAGAGTGGAGCTAGTGTGTGGATAGAAACAAGAGATTTATAATGAACAGTGCAGTTCAGACGAGTAGTTCAAATTGTCTCATCACATGTTTCAACAGATTTATATAACATCTAAATGGAAATGGTGGTGAAAACTAGCTAGCTTTACCAAAAAAAGTCAAACCAAACCAAAACAGCAATTAAAAAAACCTCTCTCCCTGTCTTAGGTGGCTTAAAAATTAAAAAAAAAGAAATTGGTTCATAGGATGAATTTAATAATGAAACCCAAAATCTTGCTTTGTGGTACCTAAGTTTAGAATTATATATTTCATGGTTTTGGAAGATAAATCTGGATGATAAAAAACAATTCATTTTCCTGAACAAACTGCCAACAGCAGTATAACCAATGCTTTCTCATTTATATTGCATTGGCTATTTGACCCATATTTGAGGGAAATCACTTAAAATAGATGATTTCATAAACTTCTTTACTTTAGTGACCTTGAGTATATATATATAAAAAATTGAGGAAAATAATTTTAAGATATTTAAAATATATATGCACAAGCAGATGCTCCTCTCTCATGTACCACGAAACTGGTCATCTTTATAATATTTACGTAAATTTATAAAATTCCAATATGAAGATTTTACCTAACTCACAATGTTATGGGATTTACTTGAAAGAATAAAGTCAAGAAACAATTTCTGTTCTTGTTCTCATACATATGGACTAGAAAAGGAGGCAAATAGGTTTGTCCCAAGTTTCACAGTTTACTATTTTTTGTTTTTTTAATCTAACCCTGGCTTTTTAGTCAATGGGAAAAAAAGGGAAGTCTAAAAAACAAAATGAAACTGAGATTTTGGCCTAATACCAAATTTGTCAGGGATTAAAAATGAAAGGCATAGTACTGGATTATCTATTACTTTATTTTATTGGATTATGTTATTTTACTATAATTAACATCTAACTTTATGGTATTAACAATTCCTCTTTCAGCTGGAATTAAACTAAAATAACGTGTAGAAACAGCATTATTATATTACAGTTAAAGGAGGAAATGAAAAACACAAGAGACTTACTGAAAACATAGGTATTCATTTACTAATCAAGACTGCTTTCAGACATCAAATAATTCATTTAATTCATTTCAATATGTGTTTACATGTATAATATAATTTTTGCTGAAGATCACATTGTTCAGTAAGAAATCTTAAGCCATGAAACAGAAAACAAAAGAGGGGAGAGCATGTAATAAATGGTAAGGAAAAAAGTGAAAGTGCTTTAAATGAAGCTGAGAAAATTTTAACAAACAACCACAATCTTTAGATACAGTTAGAGAAGTGACTTACCTTATGCTTAGGTCATAACAAGAATAGCACAGTGTTTAAAGTCAGCTCTTCATTATGGGAGGTACAATTGAAAGCCATAGGTTATAATAACATGAATTGCTACACAGAAATGAAGACTTTTCAGCCCAACATGAAAAGCTAACTCTTATGGGAGAACATTTCTACTGATGTTTAATGCAGCATGAAGAACTGAGGGTGTAAACATCAAAACACATGAATCTCACACCAGTAAGAGAGACAGTTCAATCTCTCAGGAACACAGAAGATTTGATCTGTGACCATAATCTGTGACACATAAGGGAAGGCACATCACTCCAACACTGAAGATGCATGCATAATATATAACCATCCACTGACAACTCCCCCACCCCCTCCCACTTGTACACACACAAGCCCATTAAGATTCAGGGGAAAAATGTAGTGCCAAGCTGTTATGAAGAAAGCAGGACACACGGAAGCACAGCAGTGGTCATGTGATTTGAGAGGTGTTCTTCCCTTAAACCATCCCATCACCATGCTTATTTTAAAGAAGCCAGGAAAAGACCCCTTTCAGTGCTGCAGTAGCTACGAGCCCCCAGCTTGAAGCTAATGTGTGGAATTTTAATCACCGTTCCCTGCGATGTCAGGGGCTCTCCAGTGGAAGCCAGATGTGTAACACCAGTTAGTGGGGTACAATGTGTGAGTAACAAACATCCTTTCCCTTCTGCCTTTTGCAGAAGTGAGGGAGGAGAGAAACATAAAATAAGGCCCATGTTAAGAATAGCTCATAACAATATAAAGATGTATAAATATTAAAATGGAGATTACATTTAATTGTAGGTTAACACAACTCAGGTTTCATAAAAACTGCCTCTATTTTGCTGCTCACCAGGATAATTTGTTTCTTTTTCTTTGCAAATATTAGGAATAAATCTATACAATATTGTTCATATTGAAAAATTCTGAGCAGTTGGCTCAAATAGGGTCAAACAAGAACAAAAGAAGTCATCTTTGATGGACATTAAGAAAATCCTCTCTTTCTATTTTTAGCCATGTACTGGCCAGCAGTCACATTTTAAATTAGAAATTAAGCTTCTGTATAGCTGCATACTACTTTGAGAGATTCTATGGCATGGTTTGGAAAGGCAATTTAATCTTAATCTTTTTATATTTAAAAAAAGAAACAACAAAAAAGACTGCCTATTTAGAAATTGTTAGTAAGTTTCCTATGTACTCTTCTCTGCTGTCAATAAAACTTATTTTAACATGAGTTGTTCCAGCTCATTAGAAAAGTTTCAATTTTGCTTTCCTATTATTCATGATAGTAGTTAACATCATCTATTTTATTTTTTGGTTTATGTGTGGCATACAATTTAGTTAATTTTTAATTTTTTAAAGATTATTATATTACCATTTTCTCTCCCTCATCTTATTCTTAGTAGACCAGAATATCTTGACATTTCCCTTTAGCATGTCTTTATTATTCTAGGGTCTAGGCGCTCCTTTAATCTCAGTTCCTCATGGGTAAAATAAAGATTGTTAAAGGGCTTGAGGGAGATAAGACATGTTTCAGGGATTTTAAGCTATAAAGGTAGAAACAAATGTCAGTTGTGATCATGCTATGATCAGTGGAGGCACTGGCAATTGTAAAATAAGTGTAATCACACACTCTCCTCATTGTAACTTCCACATCAGCTCAGAATGAAGGTAAATTCTTCTTTTGACCCAAAGAAAGAAATAAAACCAATGTATAGTTATCTGTTTTTCAAGACAGATTGACCAAAACTTTTTGGAAATGTCATAGCCATATGGCCATATGTACTGGTAGGAATGCAGGCCACAGAACCTAAGACATGTCGGAAAATCTGGACTAGATAGAATTCGCCTTTTACTTTTGAGGAAGCTGTTTTAGACCTTAGTTAGACAAGCTGTTCCATCTGTCTGGTACCCTTTGCTTATTTTCTGATTCAAATACTACTTGTCCTTTAAGATCCAGCTTAAACCATACCAGTTGCAAAAACTATTCCCAAAGTTCCTCAATGAGGAATAAATTCTTCTTTCCCTGAACCTTTATTATCTTTACTGAAATATAATTTACCTACCACAAAATTCACCCATCTTAAGAATATAGTTTGATGACTTTTAATAAATTCACATGGCTGCACAACCATCACAATCGAGTTTTAGGTTTACCTAAATTCTTAACCTCTTATCTGAACTTCTATTATAAGAGTTATCATAGTTACTCACATTCCAATTATTGGTAAGGGTCCCAGAATATACTACAGGTTCTTAGAAGGAAAGGATTTGACTTTCACTCTCTTTACACTTCTGCTATGCCAGATATAGTTCTTTGTACAGAGTAAACATTTGTTAATTCTGTATGTTTATTTTGTAGTAATCATAGTTTTTTTTCCACCTCAGTAGATTAAAATTTATTTTTTATAGTATGGGTATGATCATAGCACTCCTGTACTATCTTAAAAATGATTTTTACTTATCTGGGTGGGCTAATATTAAGAAATGTAATATAAAAAGAGTGTAGATTATAGCTAAGACATATCTGAACTCCCCACAGAATGATCTTAAGAATTTGGAAAACAAATTCCCATTTATAAAACTTAAGGTTAATCAAATGGTGACATTTGGAATCCAATAAAGGTTAATCTACATTAAAGATTTCATGTCAGGTTAAGCAGATTCCTATTTTCTAAGGGAACAAGATATTCTTTATCTCACATGGTCACATTACTAGAATGACACAGATAGAGATTTTTGATGCAGCGTGGCTCTTTTGACTTTAATTTTTCTACCCTATTAAACTTATTTAAGAGTAATTTGTCTTTGAAAGAACAAGCTTCTTGGAATACCATTTACTCATCAAAATAAAACTTAAGAAGATGGAGAAAAAGGACCTCCTTGGCATTTACTTAGAGCACTTGCCTCTTTAGCCTACCCAGAAACAGAAGGAAAGAAAGGTTTGATTTAAACATTAAGTCAACAATTCTACAATCTCAGACTTTTAAATTCTATATCTTTATCTTCTGAACTCTTATACAAAAAATGAAGAATAGTTTAGAAAAGCTCCTTTATGTAGTTCTAGTCATTCATCACCTTATCTGGATAAATTAGGGTTCAAGTATTTGACTCATGTGAGCATAATGACAATATATTTGTGTTTAATCAGACTTATGTTATCACAACACATATTCAACTGAGGAACTCAGAGTTTTGGTTTATTTATGGACCTGAAAGGCAGCATGATAAAAAGAACATCCTTTGGAGCCCAGTAGTATGGTTTCTGATACTGGTTTATCCTTTTCTTAGCTGTGTTACTTAGACATAACATTTAACACCGTCAAGTTTTAAGTTCCTTTTCCATAACATGGGAAAAATTAAGTAGGATACTGCATGTGTAAGTGAAAACTATTATAAATGAAAAAGAGCAATGTAAATCTAAGTCATTATTATCTTTACTTAGATTTTTAGTCACCTCACTTAGTTAGAATCTGAGGTATAACGTGAAAGAAGAATTGGCTCTAGATCATGCCATGAATCAGTGATAAATGAGAATATACCTGGCAATTTCTAACCTAAAACTTCAGGAAAAGGCTGAGTTAAAAAGTCTGAAAGCTATCTCTGAAAGGATTAATCTAATACTGTCTTGTATAGTTTTAGTCAAGCTATCTCAATTCTATGCGACTTGATTCCCTCATTTGTGAAATGATGTTTCCAGGGACTTCAAATGAAGATGACAGAGCCCTTGAGGGAACTTGTGGATAAAAGGCAGAGGTCCATTCCCTGGGATGGAGAAAAAAATTAAAAATTTTATATTTGCCAACCTAAGTAAATTTTATTAATTTCTTTCACTATGAGCTTAGGTGACAAACCACATTAAAATGATAGAATCTATGCTTCAGATTACTATGGATATCTTAAAATAGTCTTCATATTCACCACGATTTCAAATTACAGTAGTTTAATAACTTGTTGCTACATTTACTTAACACACTTTATTTTTTAAAAATTTTTTAAAAGATTTTATTTATTTGACAGAGAGAAACACAGGCAGAGAGGGAACACAAGCAGGGGGAATGAGAGAGGGAGAAGCAGGCTCCCTGCCGAGCAGGCAGCCCGATGTGGGGCTCGATCCCAGGTCTCCGGGATCATGACCTGAGCCGAAGGCAGTCGCCTAACCAACTGAGCCACCCAGGCGCCCCACTTAACCCACTTTAAAAGAGGTATTATCACACAATTTGTTTTTCATAGATATTTTGATAATGATTTTGAATTTAATTAATTTTCTTCATGATCCCACATATTTTATTTTATATGTTTAAAAATACTTTTCTGAAAAGAAGTCTGTATAGGCTTTGCCAGATTTCCAAATGGCTCCATAGAAGAAAAATGTTTATTTCCAAGCTTCCTTTTGTCTCCAGAATTTTGTTGCTCTAAGAAATCTTTCCTACTTCCATCTGCTGCTCTTTATCAAATCATATATAAAAGAAGATCTTTTTTTAAGAAAATTATATAAAATTGGGTATGAAATTAATCAATTGCCCATTTAATATACCATCTAAGAAACAAGAAATATGATTATCAAAAAGTTGTAAGATCTCAGACTTATAAAAAATTTCTGCTTCACTTGTTCTTTTCCCATTGGTTTAGATATTTAATTAAATGGACTAATCATTAAAAGTCATCACATTTAAAACTCTAACAAAAGGTGAACTTACACACACACACATGTATATATCAATAACTAATTATTCTTTGAACTCTTAGATTTGTGTTCATCACAGACAAGAGCAACAATGCTATTACCTATGTATAACGTAAGCCTTTTCAGGCACACAGACAAAATTTGTATTTTAGGCACACAGACAATATTTGTAAAAGACAGTCTTTTCCAGATGACTATTTGTGAATATTTCCCCACTAATACATGAATTATTATTGCCTTAAATTCCACTGAGTTTTCTTAATTTCTAGGCAATTGTGAAGAATTCTTCTTTTCTATTATTGACTTCTAAAGAAGCCAGAATGATAGCAGGTTACACAGTTGGTGAAATGAATTATAATGAACACTGAAAATTAAAAGCCTATTTGTGCTGCTTTACAGGTAACCTGTTGAGCTCATTCTCAAAGAGAATATTATAATACGTTGAACGTAACTAACAATAGAACTGGTTATCAACATGACTCAAAGGGATACAAATTTGAGTTATCAATGGTGAATATTCTTTTTCTTTTTTTTTTAAGATTTTATTTATTTGACAGAGAGAAACACAGCTAGAGAGGGAACACAAGTAGGGCAGTGAGAGAGGAAGAAGCAGGCTTCCCGGTGAGCAAGGAGCCGGATGTGGGGCTCGATCCCCAGTCTCCAGGATCATGACCTGAGCCAAAGGCAGTTGCTTAACCAACTGAGCCACTCAGGTGCCCCTCAATGGTAAATATTCTTAATGTGTTATCCATAAAGCTTTAATTCTAAATTGAGTCATTCTCATTTAAATTTTACATCTAAAAATTTGAGATTACATCTAAAAAATGAGATTACATCTCATCTAAAATTTACACATTAAAAAAATGTGTGAATCCCAGTCTGGTCTCCCTTTGGTACCAACAATATTTTTGTGTTGATGTTTGTTCTGAGAATTTTAATGTTGGTCAGGGTAAATATGAGAAATACATACTACCTAATTATATAAACATAACAAGCTGAATAAAATAGTTTTTGACTGGTAGGGATTTCAGATTATTCTTCATACCATTTACCACTCTATACATGAATATTTAACTACTTTACAGAGTAATTTATCTTCAGTCTAAAGAAGAGAAAGCAGGGGTTGTTATCGGCTTTAGTTTATACAGTAAACTTGTAATGAAACAGCCCTCCTGACTTCCAAATTCATTTCTCTGTACACCAGTAAATGGCCCTATCTTTCTAACTTACCGATGGCAGTCACTGCATTTCTAACCTGTCCTTGAATTTTCATTGCCTTTTTGTTCTTGACTATTTCTCTTAGCAATAAAAACCAGCAGCCGCTCGCCCCCTTCTGAGAAAGAGCAGTCTCGGAAACGGCTGTCCTGAGAGCTCAGAGCTGGGGCTGGTTCGCATTTGAGGCTGCTGGGGAGCTGGTTCTGGTAGAGCTTGGAGCTGGGCAGGGTGACCGAGTGCCTCCGGGGGAAGCCCCCACCAGCAGGAGTGCCCACTGCCTTCTTGTCCAGCAGGCAGCCCCCTGCACTGGCAGTACTGTAGTTGAGCATCTTGTTAGGCATGTGAATATAGGCGTGAAGGAAAACTGGCATGAAAGGCAGTTTGGGGAGTAGCACTCCAGAGCCAGACTGCCTGGGTTTGAATCTTGGCTCTACCATTATTAGTTGTATAACACTGGGTAAGTTATAATCTCTCTCTCTCTCTTTTTTAAAAATATTTTATTTATTTATTTGACAGAGAGAAACATAGAGAGGGAACACAAGCAGGGAGAGTGAGAGAGGGAGAAGCAGGCTTTCCGCCGAGCAGGAAATCGGATGCATGGCTTGATTCCAGGACTCCGGGATCACGACCTGAGTGGAAGGCAGGTACTTAATGACTGAGCCACCGAGGGGCCCCAAGTTATAATCTCTTTTAGGAATTTGTTTCTTATGTATAAAATGAGAATAACAGAAATACCTATTTCACAGGGTTGTTATGAGTAAGTGAGATATGTGTCAAGTGTTTGATTAGAAGAGTATCTGGCCCAGACTGAATGGTATATGAGCATTAGCTATTACTGTTTGTTGTTGTTACTCTTGTTAGGATGAAACTCTGGATCTGTAATGCAGAATGTTGACTTATTTCTTCTGTAATTTTGACAGCTCAAGTAAGATCAAGTAAGATTAGGTAAGTATTTGAATATAAAGTTAAAAAAATCCCAAGTTTTATGAACTAGAGCCTAAGAGATGGTTATAGTCAATAGAATAAAACCCTGATTTACTGAGCACTTGCAATTATTACCATTTCCTGGCACTTCTGGAAGAAAGCCACATTGGCTTTCATTAAACATAAAGTTTTAAGATTCTGAATTTTTAACTAGATTTAATATTCTCTGGTTTTCATTTAAGGGTAACAGAATATGCTATAGGCAATAAAAACTCTTCCTTTCTTCTCTTCTGGGTTCTTTGGCTGGTCTAATAATTAAATTGGCATAAGAGATTAACAGGAGAAAAACAAATTTAATTTTGTATGTACAGGAGCCCCAAAGATATAGGGTTCAAAGAAGTTACCACAGCATTCAGCTTTTGTATATTTTAGTATCTTTTAGACAAAGAAACAAGAAATAAGTCAAACAGAGAAAGTCAATTATCATATGGTTTCAGTTATTTGTGGAACATAATAGCATGGAGGACATGAGGAAAAGGGAAAAATGAAAGGGGAGAAATTGGAGTGGGAGATGAACCATGACAGACTATGGAAACAAATAGGGTTTTAGAAGGGAGTGGGGGTGGTGGTATGGATGAGCCTGGTGATGGGTATTAAGAAGGGTGGGGATTGCATGAAGCACTGAATGTTATATACAAACAATGAATCATGGAACATTACATCAAGAACTAATGCTGTACTGTATGGTGACTAACATAACACAATAAGAAAATAAAATAAATAAAACCACCTTGTTCATTTAAAAAAAGAAACAATAAACCTGTGAAGAATTGACAAGACAAAGAAGTGTGGGGTACAGGGAGTAAATTAGTGAAGAAACAAGGTTTGTGTATGTAGTCTTCTTGGGGCTAAAATCTCTATCACTGGTAGTATGGATGCCTTCTCCTCTTCTGGTACAGGGAGGGTACCTTTCACATGGGAGACTTATTTCCAGCTTTCTGGGGAGTGTCCTTGAACTGGCTGTTTCTTTCTTTCTCTCTCTCTTTCTGGTTTCTTTCTCTCTCTGTTTCTTTTCTTTTCTTTCTCTCTCTTTTTCTTTCTTCTATCTCTTTCTTTTTCTTTCTTTCTTTTCTTTCTCCCTCCCTCCCTCTCTTCCTCCCTCCCTCCCTTCCTTCTTTCTTTCGTCACCATGCAGTGCATTAGTTTTTGATGTGGTGTTCGATGATTCATTGTTTGTGTATAACACCTAGTGTTCCATGTAATCCATGCCCTCCTTAATACCCATCACCAGGCTAACCCATTTCCCCCACACCACCCCCCTCAAACCCTCAGTTTGTTTCTTGGAGTCCATAGTTTCTCCTGGTTCATCTCCCTCTTTGGTCCCCCTGCTTCATTTTCCCCTTCCTTCTCCTAATGTCCTCCATGCTATTCCTTATATTCCACAAATAAGTGAAACCATATGATAATGGACTTTCTCTGCTTGACTTATTTCACTTAGCGTAATCTCCTCCAGTTCCATCCATGTTGATGCAAAAGTGGGTGTTCATCCTTTCTGATGGCTGAGTAATATTCCACTGCATATATGGACCACATCTATCCATTCATCTATTGAAAGGCATCTCACCTCTACAGAGAAATTCTCAAACTCAACACCCAAAAAAACAAATAATCAAGTAAAAAAATGGGCAGAAGACATGAACAGGCACTTCTCAAAAGAGGATATCCAAATGACTAACAGACACATGAAAAAATGTTCATCATCATTAGTTATCAGGGAAATTCAAATCAAAACCAGACTGAGATACCACCTTACACCAGTAAGAATGGCAAAAACTGACAAGGCAAGAAAAAACAAATGTTGGAGAGGCTGTGGAGAAAGGGGAACCCTCTTACACACTTGGTGGGAATGCAAGTCGGTACAGTCTCTTTGGAAAAGAGTGTGGAGGTTCCCCAAAAAATTAAAAATAGAGCTACCCTATCACCCAGCAAATTGCACTACTGGGTATTTACCCCAAAGATACAGATGCAGTGAAAAGAAGAGCCATATGCACCCCAATGTTCATAAGCAGCAATGTCCACAATAGTCAAATTGTGGAACTGGCTGTTTCTTAAGAAGTTTAACTGAAAATAATCAACATGTCCTATTTTGGGGGTGGCTCATAAAGGAAGTAGAATATGCCACCCAAAATATGCCTTTTTAGCATAAAGATTTTTTGAGCTGATTATTTTGAGAAACAGCAGACACAGAAGTTCTGAAAACAGAGTGGAAGTTACCCTTTGGTAAAATTTATATTTATACAAGAAATCTCCACTTTTTTTTTTTATTATTGAGGAGGGCACGTGTTGTGATGAGCACTGGGTGTTATACTTAACTAATGAATAACTGAACACTGCATCAAGGACTAATTATGTATTACACAGAGGCTAACTGAACGTAATAAAAAAAAGTTGCTAATCAAGGAAAAGAAAAAGAAATCCCCATTTATAGGGGTGTCTCCCTCTCTGTACCTATAAAAGGATGCTTTAAATCACAAGAGAATGTTATCAATGGAAAGGGCATGGATTTGAATATCTCACAAACCTCACTCACACTGTTCACTATGGTTTCTCTGGTAACCTCCATAACTGGCCTCTCTGCCTCCACTTTATTTTGTCTTTAGCTAAACATGGTATTTAAGTTGCTGGTTCAGGCTATCTTGGGAAGTTACTCCCAAATATACATGAGGTATGCATGTTAATAAACTTTTAAAAATTAATTTCTTCTTCATTTTTTCTCTTGTTAATCTGCATTTTGTTATAGAAGATCTCAGCCAAGAACTCAGAGAAGTAGACAGAAAATTACTTTCCTTCTTTACACATTTCTTCCCCTACATGTTCTTAAATATCATGTCATATCACTTTTTTATTCATTAAAAAAAATCCAACTCCATATTCCTGCTTCTACTGAGTATAATATACCATATAAGAGTGTGGCTACAAAGTTTTCCTTTCTAAATCAAAGGATGCTATACTGCAGTTTTTATTTTTCCAAATGCCTTGCTAGCATTCATAAGGCACATGGAAAATGTACAAAGGCAAAGACATTTCTACACTATATTAGTAAAGTAGCAATGATTTAGAAATGTTTACGGTATTCCTTTGAGGACTGGGAATAAGAGCTAAATTTTTATTTTTTAAAAGATTTTATTTATTTATTTGATAGAGAAAAACACAGCTAGAGAGGGAACACAAGCAGGGGGAGTGAGAGAGGGAGAAGCAGGCTTCCCACTGAGCAGGGAGCCTGATGCGGGGCTCGATCCTGGGACTCTGGGATCATGACCTGAGCCGAAGGCAGTTGCTTAACCAACTGAGCCACCCAGGCACCCCAGAGCTAGATTTTCTAAAGCCTTATGTTGCACCCCTGTGTGGTGTATATTATGTTAACCAAGCAAGCCTCTTACAATCTAACCAAGTAAACAGTTTACAGATATAGTTTGATATTATTAGACTCTTGTTACATTGCACATGTCCTTTCCATTTTCTCTGAATTCTCAAGTTTTGCATGTCAGGGCTAAATCAAATGGAAAAGAAGCAAATCCATTGCCATTAAAATTGAACTTTTAGCTTATAAAGAAGGGATAACTGTGTTAAAAGTTATTTCTTTTAAAGATTTTATTTATTTATTTGACAGAGAGAAACACAGCAAGAGAGTCAGATGTGGGACTCAATCCCGGGTCTCCAGAATCATGACCTGAGCTGAAGGCAGTCACTTAACCAACTGAGCCACCCAGGCGCCCCAAAAGTTATTTTTTAAAGATTTTTATTTACCCATTTGTCAGAGAGAGAGAGAGAGGGACAGAGAGTGAGAGTGCACATGTAGGGGGAATGGCAGGCAGAGGGAGGAGCTGGCTCCCCACTGATCAAGGAACCTGATGCTTGAGCCCAGGACCCTGGGATCACAAACCCAGGCAAAGGCAGAGGCTTAACTGACTGAGCCGCCCAGGTGTCCTAAAAAAGATAAATTCATGACTTTCATACAAATATAAAATGGACTATGTCAAAGACTTCAACTAAGTATTAACAAGAGGACCAGAAAAATGTTTAAACTTTCAACAAAGAATTAAAAAAAAAATATACAGGACCATCAGGAATGTTGACATGACTCTCAGATAAATTGAACAAAAATCAGATGCATCTCCAAATAGACACAATATGCACTTCTATGGGTTAGGATCATTTGCATTACTATTCACATACTACAATTTAGTGTTGTGCAATAGCTCAGACAATAAAAGGGGAGATGATCCAGAAGGATGACTTAGAAAAGACAGCCAAAAATCATTTCTTCTATTTCACAATCTTTCACAATTTTACCTAAGAACTCTATGGCCTGGGTACGTATTAATAGAACTAGTCTGTTGATTGAATTCTGGTTTGTTTTTGAGAGTTTGTCCCCTAGTGCATACCTTTGGTTTCTAAGACTGTATGAAATACCAACTATAGTCAATTTTAAATGGACTGCAGTTTGTATTTTGACAATAATATTAAAATAGTTTACCAGATTAGAAGTGGAATACATTTATATGAAATGTGCATTATATCTTTTAAAAATGTGACTTAAAATATAACTTCCAAGGTTTAATACTAAAAAAATTTTTGTAGTTTCTTTTACCCAAATCTAGTGAAAACTGTTTGAATATAAACTTTATGAATATTATATGAAATTACATGAAAAAACCTTCAGAGAATAACCTATTAACATCAAAGAAATGCAATATAATGTAAAAATTATATAAGATAAATATATTGGATTACTATGTAATTAAGCTAAAATACAGTATGATATTTTCTGAATGACGCTCCCTTTTAGACTTTTTTCTTAAATAAAAAAATCTAAATAATCATGTGTAAGAAAAAGCCAGAAGAAGAAGGGATATTCTTTCTTAGAGCACTGTTAAATTTAGTCTTATCAGTAGTCTGAGTTGTTTTGGCTCACTTCAATTACCTTGCAAAATTTGCATTTTCTCTATATACATTACTTGTTCTATTCCCTCATACTAATGTAAGCTCACATTTATATAACTCATTCACAGGATGAAGAGGATAGGTAAGATTATTTTAGATGTGTGCAAATTTGTTTTAACATAAGCCTGATAGCTGTAAGACCAAGAACATATGCTAATTTGATATGCTAAAGCTAGAGACTTGTACATGCAAAGAATCCTTCTTTAAGCAGACAAAAAACAGCTACATGAACTTGGCTAAATTAATTTTTTAAGCATTAGTTTCCACAAGTACAAAATCAGGCTAATGATAACATCCATTTACTGAAAAAATACTTTTTTTTTTTTAATTAATTAATTTATTTTTTTATTGTTACTACATTTTTTTTTTTTTCCCATTCCCAACACCCAGTGCTCCACGCTCTAGGCGCCGCCAGTACCCACCACCAGGCTCTCCCATCCCCCCACCCCCCTCCCTCCAAGTCCCTCGGTTTGTTTCTGTGTCCAAAGTCTCTGTTGTTTCGTTTCCCTCCCTGGATTACCCTAGTTCCATTTCCTTTCCTTCTCCCACTGTTCTCC